>APFE030541956.1:0-21616 GCA_000404065.3 Pinus taeda | reverse complement strand
AAATTATTTTAATAAACACTGTAATAAAAGTTACAAAATGATTTTTGAAATGTTATAAAATGATTAGGGTTTAGGGTTTAGGGTGGTTTAGCATTTAGGGTTTATGGCTTATAAGACTTTAGTAAATGGTTTTAATCAAGGCTTAAATAAATTTGCAAACTTCTTTTTAAAATGATATAAAATGCTTAGGGTTTAGTGTTTAGGGTTTAGCCTTTGGGATTTAGGGTTTAGTGTTTAGGGTTTGGCCTCTGGGATTTAGGGTCTAGGGTTTAGAATACCTTAGTAAATTCTTTTAATAAAGGCTTAAATGAAAGATCCACAATGCTTTTTAAACTATTATAAAATGCATATCTTTTCAGGTTTTGGGTTTCGATTTTGGGTTTTAGGTTTAGGGTTTAGGGTTTAGGTTTTAGGGTTTATAAAACTTTAGTAAATTCGTTTAATAAACACATAATTAAAAGTTACAAAACGGTTTTTAAAATTTTATAAAATGCTTAGGATTTAGGGTTTAGGGCTTAGAGTTTAGGGTTTGGGTTTTGGGGTTTAGAGTTTAGTGTTTAGGGTTTATAACACTTGAGTAAATGCTTTTAATAAACATTTAAATAAAAGCTACGGACTGCTTTTTAAAGTGTTATAAAATTCTTACTATTTATGGTTTAGAGTTAAGGGTTTGAGGTTTATTGTTTAGGGTTTAGGGTTTTGAATTTAGGTTTTATACCACTTTCATAACAAATTTAATGCACTTAAATAAAATTTACAAAGCACTTCTTAAAATGTTATAAAATGCTTAGCATTTACGGTTTAGGGTTTAGAGTTTGGGGTTTAGGGTGTACGGTTTAGGGTTTGGAGTTTAGGGTTTAGGGTTTAGGGTAGAGTGTTTAAGGTTTATAAAATGCTTAGGTTTTAGGGTTTAGGGTTTAAGGTTTAGGTTTTAAGGTTTATAACACTTTAGTAAATGATTTTAATAAACACTTAAATAAAAGTTACAAAACACTTTTTAAAATGTTATAAAACGATTAGGGTATATGGTTTAGGCTGTAGGGTTGAGGGTTGAGGGTTTAGGGTTTATGGTTTATAACACTTTAGTAAATTCTTTAAAAAAACACTTAAATAAAAGTTACAAAACCATTTTTAAAATGCTATAAAATGTTGAGGGTTTAGGGTTTGGGTTTTAGGGTTTAGGGTTTAGGGTTTAAGTCGAGGGTTTAGGGTTTAGAGTTTGGGGTTTAGCGATTATAACACTTTAGTGAATTCTTTTAATAAACATTTAAATAAAAGTTGCAAAATACTTTTTAAAATGTGATAAAATACTTAGGGTTTAGGGTTAGGGCTTTATGGTTTACAGTTTAGGGTTTACAGTTTATAACACTTTAGTAAATATTTTTAGTAAACACTTAAATAAAGGTTACAAAGCATTTTTAAAATTGTTATAAAATGCTTACGGTTTAGGGTTTAGGGTAAGGAATTTAGGGTTTATGATTTAGGGTTTGGGGTTCAGGGTTTATGGTTTAGTGTTAAGCATTTGAGGTTTAGGCTTTAGGGATTAGGGTTTACGGTTGAGGGTTTATAGCACTTTATAAAATGCTTAGTGTTTAAGTTTTGAGATTTTTGGTTTAGGGTTTAGGGTTCATGGTTTCGTGTTTATAACACCTTAGTAATTGTTTAACAAACACTTAAATAAATGTTAAAAGGCACTTTTTAAAATGTTATAAAATGCTTAGGGTTTTTTGTTTAGGATTTGGGGTTTATGGTTTATGGTTTAGGGTTTGGGGTTTAGGGTTAAGGGTTTTGGGTTTTGGGTTTAGGGTGTAGGGATTAACCACCCCACCTTAAGGGGGTATCCACTGCTACATATTACACACAATGCATTCATCCCATGGAGCCTCGAGGAGTTATGAATTAAAATAAATAAAAGGAAAAGGGCTATGAAGAAGGGTGGGAAAACAAAGATCGGTGTATCTCATATACCATAATTTTCTTCCTCCTACACTCACATACCCATGTGTGGTCTTCCCTTATTATATTTACACGTAAAATTCTTACGGTTTATGGTTTAGGGATTAGGGTTTAGGGTTTAGGGTTTATAACATTTTACTAAATTATGTTAATAAGAACTTAAATAAAAGTTACAAATAGTTTTTAAATTATTATAAAATTCTTAGGCTTTAGCATTTAGGGTTTAGGGTTTATAACACTTTATTAAATGTTTTTAATATACACTTAAATAAATGTTATACTCTTTAAAATGTTATAAATTAATTAGGGTTTAGGTTATAGATTTTAGGTTTTAGGGATTAGGGTTTAAAGTTTATAACGCTTTAGTAAATTATTTTAATAAACATGGAAAAAAAGTTACAAAACACTTTTTAAAATGTTATGAAATGCTTAGGGTTTAGGTTTTAGGGTATAAGGTATAGGGTTTAGGGTTTGGGGTTTAGGGTTAGGGTTTAGTGTTTATACGACTTTAGTAAATTGTTTTAATAAACACTTAAATAAAAGTTAGAAAATGCTTTTTGAAATGTTATAAAAGGCTTAGTATTTAGCATTTAGGGTTTAGGATTTTCGGTTTATGGTTTAGTTTTTATGGTTTAGGGTTTATAACAACTTAGTAAATTATTTTGATAAAGAATTAATTAAAAGTTACAAAACTCTTTTTAGAATTCTATAAAATGCTTAGAGTTAGGGTTTATAAGACTTTAGTAAATTGTTATAATACACACTTAAACAAAAATTAAAAAACACTTTTTTAAATGTTAAAAATTACTTAGGGTTTAGGACTAAGAGTGTAGGGTTTATAACACTTTAGTAAATTCTTTTAATAAACACTTTAAAAAAGTTACAAAACAATTTCTAAAATGCTATAAAATTCTTAGAGTTTAGGGTTTACGGTCTGGGATTTAAGGTTTTAGGTTTAAGGTTTAGGTTTAGGGTTTATGGTTTAGGGTTTATGGTTTAGGATTTATAACACTAATGTTACAAAACTCTTTTTTAAATATTAGAAAAAAAAAATAGCGTTTAGGGTTTAGGGATTAGGGTTTATGATTTAGGGTTTAGGGTTTAGGATTTATAACACTTTGGTAAATTCTTTTAATAAACACTTAAATAGAGGTTTAAAATTATTTTTAAAATTTTATAAAATTATTAGGGTTTAGGTTTTAGGGTTTGGGGATTTTGGGTTTAGGGTTTCACATTTATGGTTTAAGTTTTATAACACTTTAGTAAATTCTTTTAATAAACACTTAAATAAAAGTTACAAAACACTTTTTAAGATGTTGTAAAATGCTTAGGGTTTAGGTTTTAGGGTTTATAACGCTTTAGTAAATTCTTTTAATAAACACCTAAATAAAATTTAGAAAGTGCATTTTAAAATGTTATAAAATATGTAGGGTTTAGCTTTTAGGGTTTCAAGTGTAGTGTTTGGGGTTTATGGTTTAGGTTATATAACATTTTAGTAAATTATTTAATAAACACTTAAATAAAAGCTACAAAACAATTTTTAAAATGTTATAAAATGATTAAGTTTTAGGGTATAGGGTTATGGTTTGGGGCTTACGATTCAGGGGTTAGGTTTTGGGGTTTATAACAATTTAGTAAATTAGTTTAATAAAAAGCTAAATAAAATTCACAAAAAATTTTTCAAAATGTTATAAAATACTTAGGGTTTAGGGTTTAGGGTTTATGGTTTATAACACTTTAGAAAATTCTTTTAATAAACACTTAAATGAAAGTTCAAAATGGTTTTTAAAATGTTATAAAATGATTAGTATTTAGGGTTTGGGGTTTGTGGTTTCAAGTTTAGGGATTAGGGTTCATGTTTTAGGAATTAGGGTTTATAAGGATTTAGTAGATTCTTTTAATAAACACTTAAATAAAAGTTATAGAACTTTTTTTAAAATGTTATAAAATTATTAGGGTTTAGCGTTTGGGGTTTAGAGTTTGGGGTTTAGGGTTTAAAGGGTTAAGCAAATGATTTTAATAAACACTTAAACAAAATCTACAAAACAATTTTTAAAATGTTATAAAATGGTTAGCGTTTAGCGTTTGGGGTTTAGGGTTTAGGGTTTAGCGTTTGGGGTTTGTCGCTTAGGGTTTAGGGTTTAGCTTTTGGGGTTTAGGGTTTAGGGTTTTGTGTTTGGTGTTTAGGGTCTTGTGTTTATGGTATAGGGTTTATAACACTTTAGAAAATTCTTTTAATAAACAATTAAATAAAAGTTACAAAATTCTTCATAAACTATTATAAAATTTTTAGGGTTTATGGTTTAGGGTTTAGGGATTACGGTTTAGGGTTTAGGGGTTCGGTTTTGGTTTATAGGTTTTAGGGTGTATGGTTTAAGGTTTATAACAATTTAGTAAATTCTTTTAATAAACACTTAAATAAAAGTTACAAAACGCTTTTAAAAATGTTATAAAATGCCTAGGGTTTAGGGTTTAGTTTATAGGGTTTAGCGTTTATTGTTTAGGGTTTAGGGTTTAGGGTTTATGGTTTTGGGTTTATGGTTTAGGGTTTAGGGTTTATAAAAAATTATTAAGTGCTTTTAATAAACACTTAAAAAAGGTTACAAAACACTTTTTGAAATGTTATTAAAGGATTAGGGTTTAGGGTTTAGGGTTTAGGTTTTATAACACCTTAGTAAATTCTTTTAATAAACACTTAAATAAAAGTTACAAAATAATTTTTAATAGTTCATAAAATGCTAAGGTTTTAGGGTTTAGGGTTTATAACACTTTAGTAAATTATTTTAATAAACACTTAAATAAAAGTTACAAAATTGTTGTTAAAATGTTATAAAATACTTAGGGTTTGGGCTTTAGGGCTATAACACTTTATTAAATTATTTTAATAAACACTTAAAAAAGTTTCAAAAAAATATTTTAAAATCTTATAAAATTCTTAGTATTTAGGGATAGGGTTTAGGGTTTAGGGTTTGGGATTTATAACACTTTGATAAATTATTTTAATAAGAACATAAAAAAAATGTTACAAAACATTTATTAAAATGTTATAAAATGCTTGGGCTTTAAGGTTTAGGATTCAAAATTCTATAAAATGCTCATGGTTTAGGGTTTAGGTTTTATAACACTTTAGTAAATGCTTTTAATAAACACTTCAAAAAAAGTAAGAAAATGCTTGTTAAAATGTTATAAAATACTTAGCGTTTAGAGTTTAGGCTTTAGGCTTTAGGGTTTTGGGTTTAAAATGTTATAAAATCCTTATGGTTTAGGATTTAGCATTTACAACATTTTAGTAAATGCTTTTAATAAACACTTCAAGAAAAGTTACAAAAAGCTTGTGAAAATGTCATTGAATGCTTAGCGTTTAGATTTAGGGTTTAAAATGTTATAAAATGCTGAAGGATCGGGGTTTAGGGTTCACAAGGCTTTAGTTAATTCTTTTTATAAACACTTAAAAAAAGTTACAAAACACTTTTTAAAATCTTATAAAATGTTAGTGTTTAGGGTTTAGGGTTTAGGTCTTATAACACTTCAATAAATTATTTTAATAAACACTTAAAAAAAGGTTACAAACCACTTTTTAAAATGTATGCACAGGGTTTAGGGTTTAAAATGTTATAAAATGCTTAGGGCTTAGAGTTAGGTTTTAGGGTTTATAAAAATTTAGTAAATCCTTCTAATAATCACTTAGGAAAAAGTTACAAAAGACTTACAAAAAATTTATAAAATTCTTAGGGTTTAGGTTTGAGGGACACTTTAGTAAATTCTTTTAATAAACACTCTAAAAAAAGTTACAAAACTCTTGTTAAAATTTTATAAAATTCCTAGGGTGTAGGTTTTAGGGTTTATGGTTTATAACACTTTAGTAAATTCTTTTAATAAACACTTAAAAGAAGTTACAAAACACTTATGAAAATGTTATACAATGTTTTTAGAATGTTACACAAAGCTTGCTAAATTGTCATAAAATGCTTAGGGTTTAGGGTTTATAACAATTTAGTAAATTCTTTAAATAAAAATTTAAAAAGTTACAAACGCTTGTTAAAATGTTATAAAATACTTAGGGTTTTGGGGTTTAGAATGTTATAATGTGCTTTTGGTTTAGGGTTTAGTGTTTAGGTTGGGGGTGTGGGTATTAGGGTTTATGGTTTATGGTTTATAATTCTTTAATAAATTCTTTTAATAAACACTTATAAAAAGTTAAAAAAACGGTTTTTAGGGTTTAGGGTTTTTTTGGGTTTTTAGGGTTTAGGGTTTTTTTAGGGTTTAGGGTTTTTAAGGGTTTAGGGCTTTTCAGGGTTTAGGGTTTGGGGTTTAAGGTTAAGGGTTTAGGGATTAGGGGTTTAGGGTTTATAGCTGTTTAGTAAATGGTTTTAGTAAACACTTAAATAAAAGTTACAAAACACTTTTTAGAATGTTATAAAATACTCAAGGTGGGGACACGGTGACACATCAACAATTTGTGGATGACACTATGCTTCATGGCACACCCACTGTCAAGGAAGCCAAAGCATTCAAATAGATTCTGAGTGAGTTTTCTAGGCAACACGCACAAAGGTAAGTGTCACTAAATCAAAGATTTTCTTTTTCAATACAGATATTTCAATTCAAAGAAATCTTTCCAGAATTTTGGGATTTCAAAGGGAGTCACTGCCTATGAAGTACCTGGGAGTCCCTCTCACTAACAAACCACTTCACAAGGATATCTGGGAGCCTGTTCTTAATAAGCTAAAAGATAAGATCAGCAAATGGACAAACAGAGCACCAAATCTAGCAGGGAGACTGATTCTTACTAAGGTTGTCCTCCAAAGTATCCCTATCTATATGCTACTACCAATCCAGCACCAACCATTGTAGTGACCAATATAAGAAACATTAAGAGAGACTTTCTCTGGGGGAAAGGTGAAGAAGAGAAGAAATGGGCCCTTGTGGCATGGGACAGAGTATGCAAACCTAAGTCCCATGGTGGCTTGGGTCTTCATGACCTAGGAATTCTGAATAGAGTTCTTGGTGGCAAAGTCTGGTGGGGATGGCTGAAAGAAATACAAGCCCCTTTGGAAAAACTTTGGAAGCACAATATGCCAGTGAATGGAAGGAGGAAAAGCTAATCAGAATGATAGGACGAATTAAAGGTTCTGCAATTTCGAACAGGGCATGGGAAAACAGGGCTCTTGTCCAAAACCATAGTTTTTGGGAGATTAGAAATGGGAACCTGGCTTGGTTTTGGGAGGAAAATCTCCGAAGTGAAGAATTAGCAAACATTCACACCAATACCATCAACAAAGGACTAAGGTGGGTAAGTGACTATTGGGACCAACCAAGGAACGATGGGAAATGGAGAACTTGGAAACTTCCATAATACAGTGGAATGAGCATGCTAAATGATCAAGCTATAGCCCTTCAAGGGCTTTAATATGGGGAACAAGTAAGACAGGTCTCTTCAACCTAAAGGAAGCCAAAAGAATAGATGCAGGGCTTAGCTTTCCAAACATTGATAAGACATGGAAAGAAATCTGGGAAAATCCTCATTGGATGAAAGTAAAACTGTTCAAGTGATTGGTTCAATAGGGAAAGATTCTGACATGGGATAACTTAAGAAAAAGAGGCTTTGTTGCCCCCTCAATATGTCACCTATGTAGACAACAAGAAGAAACCACAAATCATCTACTGAATAGATGCACATTCACTTCTATACTTTGGAATTGGGTTGGGGAAGTCTTTCATCAGATAGACATAAATGTTAATGACATCACTACTACATTAAAGAATTGGCGGAAAAACTTTTCGGACAATAAGATCATTAACTCTGCCTAGATGTTAACACTAGGATTCATAATCTGGAACGTTTGGAAGGAGTGCAACAAAACGATTTTCAAGGAGAAAACGAGTCTGGTGAGCAACCTCTTTAAGCTAATCCTTGAACAACTCAAAGAGACTATTCATATCCTGGGAGGTGGAGCTACTGGCAAACCCATCGGTCAAAGAGAGGCCAAAATTTTGAAGAAGTTAGAGCTCAAGGTTCATCCCCCTCAGGGTTCTATGTATATTAACAAGAAGACTCAACAGACAAATCTTTTTGGCAACCCCCTTCTCATGGCTTTTTAAAATTCAACATAGACGAGGCTTCAAAAGGGAATGTGGGAGAAGCTGGTTATGGAGGGGTCTTGAGGGATGAGGAAGGAAGCATACAAATCATCTTCCATAGCTATCTTGGAAAAGCAACCAACAATATGGCTGAGCTCATGGCGATGGAATTTTGCCTAGAAATTCTGCTGAAGCACAAGATTCACAATGTCATCATTAAGGCTGACTCAGAATTAGCCATTAACTTAGTGAAGAGGATAAATGATGGCACTACTCCAGAGAAAATCTTTGAACACTGGCAACTTTTGCAAGTCTACCAAAGAATCCAAGTGCACCTATGAAGGCTGAGAACGCTTAGGTTGGTGCATGTTCGTAGGGAAGCCAACAAAGTTACGGACTGGCTTGCAACTAAGGGAGTACGAAACAAGCATACCGACTTCGGTTGCTGGTGGGAGGAGATAACGGATGATAGGATGAAGGAGGGATGCTCATCCAGGGCCATCACTGACCGACTGCAACATCAGGAAAATTCAAGAGACAGAATGTCTGAAACAGAGCCACATACACGGGGTCTCGTCGATCTGGATGTATTATGAAATGTTATGACAAATGTAAGGTCCTTTATAGGAGGAAAGTCTATGTTGACCTCCTTAACCTAGGTAACAGCAAACCAGTAGTCTTAGAGGGAGGGCCGGAAGAAGGGATATTCATCTCCCATTGGCAGGCGCAAAACTAGTTTTTCTCAACAGGCGCCGGAATCCAGTTTTTCTCGATAGGCGAAAAACCCCCGCTTGTTTTCCGGTGATTGCTTTACTGTCCTTGGGGTGGTTTCTGGTTTATAGTATGCTCTTTAGGCTGGAAGTGGTTTTTCGCAATCGAGAGCGATTCCACTCACCACGTCACATGTGGCTTAGGGTGGGGAGGAAATACCGCCCTCATCGCGCGCTAACTATCGGTGCTTTTAGTTTGTGCGATATGATCCCTAACCATTGGATCAAGCGAGGGAATTCCACGGCCAGGATTGAACTTGCATGTTGGTCGGACCGCTACAAAGGTTATGTTTTGAGCTATTTGCATGACCTCATGGCAATCGTGTGCAAATGGTGGATTTTGGGCGGTAAAAGTGATTGTCGGTTATGCCAAAAATGGACCTGATGTGTCTATAAACTATGGTTTATAGGGTTCATCGGGTCCGATGTGTTTGTTAAAAGGTGAGCTTGTTGGCCACCCGATATGTTTCTCAACCGCTAGATCTTTAGCTTAGGATCCAACGGTCAGTTTTGGACTGCTAGTTTGTTTTGGTGGGCTGCGTCCTTGGGCTCAATTTGTCGTCTTGCGACCATGGATTGGGGTGAGCTTGCCCTTTTGGTGAGCCCCACCACCGAGGTCGTTGTTTGTATACTATTTCTCTTTTTTAATTGAATAAGAAGGATCCGCTCTTGACCTTAGCAAAAAGAAAACACAAACATTTAAAATTCATCATAAAACATCAACCTGTAACTAATTATAGAAATTATATTAATTAAAAACAATTATAAAAAATATTGTGCATTGAATAGTGGTGCTTACAAAAATTCATGTTGAAAAAATAAGATTCTATTAAATTAAACAACAATTTAAAGATTAATAAGTTAATATACAAATTCTTCTCATTCTAAAAGTAATTCTTGTATATGATATTACATATGTGTAAAAATATTATACACAAACAAACAACCACACGCAAACAAAAGTGCAACAAACCAATACATGGCATAAAATAAAAGCACATACATTTAAAATTCTATCATCATAAAACATGAATTTGTAAACTAATTTGTAAATTTTATGATTATTTTGTTTGTATTTATCATCATCATTAGGGCCATTTGATATATTTTTTATTTTACATTGAATGATTGTGGTTACAAAAAAAATCACGGTCATAGTCACATGTGATGTTGTGCCTATTTGTATTGTTGAAAAGTATATATTGATTAAGAGCAATCATGAAGACTTGTGATTTTAAAACATACAAAAACTGGTGATGATGCTTACAAGGAAAATCCATAACCATTGTTACTTGTGGTATTGTCATGATCATTTGTATCTATACAATTTATTGACTAAAAATATTTGTGAAATTTTGATTTTATATGAAATAGATAAACTCCAACCATCTTGTACCTGCTAACATGGCGAATTTTCCCTATACCAACAAGGGAAACTAACCTGATCATAGATCCCAATTAGATCTTCTTTCATTTGGGATGGATAATTCCAACGGGTTTTAAAGGATCCTATAAACTGCTATATGTGTTTAAAGATCGCTTCTTGGAGGAAGACTTCAATTAAATCAACAAAAAAAAACAGCTAACCTATGTGTATCAAGTCCTATCTACACTACTTATAACTACTCTAATCTAGTCCTAACTCTCCTAATCTATCCTGTAGGGGAAAAACAAAAGGATTTTAAACATCATATATAAATCCCAAGTCCAAATGAATAAATTATTGATCCACATAAGAACAATGATGTATTAAATCCTAATCACAATCCAATTACTTATACAGGAATATACATTCCTTTCCATACAAATACCACTTGCAATTGATGTTTAATAAAGTCTGGAATCAACAACCTTTCATGAATTATCAATGCTATTGAATTACATTCAAATAACTAGGAATAACCATGAACTGCTAGTTATCAATATGCACAAAGAAAATCACATTTGTCTTTATACGAGCAACAACACACTGTTTCTAAACATATGAGAGAAAATGGAAATAAATCTGAAATGCAAGCTCCTTGTTGAACCAAAGAGTGTTCTTTATGCACAATAAATGAAAGTTGTTCTCTCCAAACAAAAATCCCTTCTCTCATCTTCGGAGGTAATACTTATGTAATCCAAAATGACTTTCGGTCTTCCCTCTGTTATTTTCAATATACAAATCAGAATACACAGATGTGGAACAATCGGTGTCACTGCTGACATGTAGAAGGTATTTCTTGTCCCTGGAGCACTTCATTTCTTGGGGAAATGAATAGGTGTTGATTAGAAGAGGATGACTATGTGTCATCTCTTGATGATGAAACCTTGGGCGATTTCACTTTCAGAATACACAGGAAACGCATGGAACTCGACTGAAAACACCTAAGGCTACCTCTTTAAATGACACATCCACATATATGGATTCTCTGGATCCACTTATGCATCTCTTACTCCTCGGCTATAGAGAAAAATTGTATTAGCTATGATTATGAGGAATATGCCAAACATGCTTCTAAACAAACCTTGCATTCAGCCACCATTTCTCTTAATCGCAAAATGTAGAGAAATCATGATTATTAAGACATTGAACCCATTATAACCACTATTCACATTTCCCATAATATTCATTATCATTCAAGAATCCATTTGCAATGCTTCTATAGGTAGACCATTCACTTTACTTTATTTTCTTTCAAAATTCAGGACGAGAACATTTTATTGAATACATAGGAAAACACGGGAAAACCCGCGGCTGGGCCATAAGGCTGGACTTGAAAAGTTTTGGACCGAGGCGTATAATTATCACCGAGTCCACCATATCACTCCTTTGCATATTGCATAACCCCCAGGCTTCGCTCATTGCGATAAGTTATCGGCGGGTCTACCATATCGCATCGCAATGTTTCAATAGTGGGTGAATAGGCCTTGGGTTCCATTGGAGCCCAATTGCAGTATGCGATGGGGCTCCCGACCCGAAATATATATATGCTACACTTAATAGTCCCGGTGGGTCCGCAATGCATGACTTTCCTTTGAAAAGCCTAGACCCTAGCATATTATCGAGAAACATAGAAAAACACGGGAAAACCCCGTGGCCGAGCTGTAGGGCCGGACTTCAAATGTTATACCCTCCCTTTATAATCATCGTCGAGTCTGATATATAATGGTGTGCCTTATATATAAGCCTCAGGACCTTGTTGATTGCGATATGCGATGGGGAAGCAGACCCGATAATGTATATATTTTACTTTATAGTCGTGTCAGGTCCGCTATATCGCATTGGCCTTATGTATAGGATTTGACTCCTAGCGGTTGTGATATGGTTCCAGACCCAATATATATGAAATATGGTTAATAATGCCATCAGGTCTCGAGTGTAGCAGTGAACATCATGCCTTAGTGTTGATTCCGATAGGTGAAAAGGGATGATTTATGCATGGTTTGCGAAGTATTTCTGTTGTAAAGAGTTTGATGGAAATAATGATGCGAAGGGAAGGGTGGCGAGATCATCCTGCATCATCGCCCTCTTTGATATTGTGCATGACCCCATCACAGCATATCTAAATTTAATTAATTAATATGGATAGATAGATAGATAGATAGGATAGATGGATAGATGGATAGATTAAATTTATAAATTTATTTTAAAAAATGAAATATTAACAAATGAATAAATATTTCATATTACAAAATCATATATTTTTAATTTTTTTTTATAATTATAAATAATTTTAATAACCAAATTCAAATATTTTTCAAATAACTATGTTTTTGGACCTAAAACTTAACTATAATTTTTTTATCACATGATTGAAATTGTAAATTCTATATAATTTCCTAAGTTTAAAAGTAAATTATTTGTATAATATCAGTTAATCTAAATTATATTTATCATAATAAAGAATTACTAAATATTTTAATAATGTAAAATTATTTTAGAAATAATTATTCTTAGTTTATTATCAAATTTTGGTAAAATAGACCAAAATGCCAAAGTACTTTTGCTTCGGTAGATTTAAGTACCTATGTGTCCTCGAATGGATGTAAATCTATTTGTGAGTTATTATAAGGGTATATTAATTACTTATTAGTTTGAAGGGATGGGGATCACCATAGGTGTCTCTCCCATTTTATATTTATTGAATTTTAATTCCCTATCTTTCCTCGAATGGGTGTAAATCAACTTTTGAGTTATTATAGTGTACACTAATTACTCATTAATTGAAGAGATGGGCATCACTATATGTGTCTCTCCCATTATATATTAATTGAATTTTCCTTCATGTGTGCTCCCTAGTTGGCCAAACAATCCACCAACACCTTATGTGTCCTTAAAACATGAAATAACAAAGGTATATTCAAATTGTGCTACTAGATCCATGAATATTTGAATTATTATTTATGAATTCCAATTTGGGAGCGAGTGTAAGAAGATATATCAAATAACTATGAATACTCTCCAACAAATAGTATAAACGTTCTACAGTTATGACATTTTTGGGTATTCAAAATATTGGAAAGGGAAACAAAAAATTTTTCTTAAAATGTAGGAAAACAATTTGTGATTCATGGGGTTGCATACATCAAATGTTGCAATTGAACAATTTGGTTGTAGTAGGGGTATTCTTGGAGAGTAGATTTTTTTTACAACAAAGGCAACACCTTCACCAAGTCAAATTTACATTATTGGCAGAAATTATCTGACCAATTGAAAACTGAAGACCTTCCATTCCATAGAAAGTTTAACCATGTTTTTAGGTGACTCATCTTTCTTTTTTTGCAAGCTTTTAATACCATGATACATCATTAATTACATTTCAAAATTATTATTGGTATCCCTTGCTAACCAATGCATAGTATTTATTAAAGTCTTCTTTGAAATTAAACTAAATCCTCCCTACATTTGCAACCCTTTATATTTTATTATTATTATTATAACTATCAAAATAAATTTAATACTTCAGCTTTTAAAATACTCAATTATGAACACATTTGAAATAATATTTAATATGTTTTCATATTTCATTTATAAAATATATACATTCCCAATCTAACAAACATCTTTAATTATTTAGACAATAATTATTAATTATAAAAATTTTATTAATAGTCACAATGATAAATTCTAATTATTTTTTTTAATTTAATTATGAACATATTTTAAATAATATTTAATATGTTTTCATATTTCATTTATAAAATATATGCATTCCCAATGTAACAAATATCTTTAATAATTTAGGCAATAATTATTCATTATAAAAATCTTATTTGCAGTCAGAATGATAAATTCTAATTATTTATTTTTCTAAACCACAAAGCAATGTCTATTTATGTTGGCCCATTAAATATTTTTATACGTTACATTTATCTTGTAACATTAAACGTGATTATATTTTATTTAATAATTTAAGAAATATAGATATGAAATTAATAATTTATTTACATTTATAAAATTATTTAAAAAATATTGAATATTAAAAAATAAATTTTATTTTTAGTTTCCTTTTATAATTATAAAATATTTAAATATTTAAATTAAAATAATTCTGAAATAACTAAATTTTTGACTTAGTTTTTAACCATCAAAATTTTTATCACAAAATGAAAATAATTATTTCTATATTAATTTCTTAATTTTAAAAGTGATTTTTTTACAAAAATATCAACTAATTAAAAATATATTGAAACCAATGATATGATTATTATGATTTTTAAGATGCATGTTTTTATTATATGAAATTTGGGCGAAGCATTTTTAATATGGTTTTTTTGAAGAGAGAGAAAGAGAGAGAGTATATGAATTAAATTTAGTCTCGAATGTTTTCCTTATATTGAAAGCTAAATAGTTTTGAAATCCATCCTTCCCAAAATGATTGAATAGACAGAGAATTAAGATGTGAGTTGTAATAGTTTAAATTATTTTATCAAGGAAGATGATCAATTATCATATATTCAAATGTTGGATCCCAAACTCATTATGAAAAAGGTCTCATCACATTTGTTTTGTTTGAAAATATTACTATTGCTAAAAAATCTAGATATAAAAAATTAAAAATAATAATAATAACAACAACATGATATATTTTGAATTTTAAAATACCTTATTCATAATTAATTTAATTCCAAATCCAACTCTTCTAGAGTTGGTAACTTAAATGGTTGGGAGCACTCTCTCATTCTTAGGACAATTCAATTCCAAAAGATAAATTAAAAAGTTTTATTTTACTTAACGAAAGTATAATTTCTTATTAAATTATAAATTTCTATAATTAATAATTATATATATAGTATGCTTAAAACATAGAATAAGCGCAAATAAAATAAATAATATTTTATTTTTATTAAAATAAAATATTTTTGGCAGGTCCCAAAATCTAACCATTATTTGATATATATAATCACTTTTCGAATGCGATACGGTGCGTTTAACAAATTTGAAATTCCGGAAATTATTGCAACCAGTGAATAGTTAAAGACTTGTTGATGTGGCAGTGAAGAGAAGTGGTTTTTTGCGGTCAAGAAAAGCACGACCGTTGCAGAGGTGGCAGTGAGAGAAGTGTGTGTTATTTTTGCAGAGGTGGCAGTCAAGAAAGCAGAGCCGTTGAATCCAACCAGCAATATTTATTTCCAATCCTTCTCCCAATCTCTACCATTTCCGAATCTCCTCCTCCTCCTACCCTTTCCGAATCTACCTGTGCTGGGCTGAGTCTAGTCTTGTCTTGGAGCTCCATGTCATGTCTGGTCTCGTCTGGTATGAGTTTTGTGTGGTCTGATTTTGTCTGGTATGATTCTGGTATGGTCTGGTCCGGTATGTGTTGTTGTGTTGCGAGGTACTGGGAGGAGGAGAGGGTAAACATGACATCTATTCAATTCAATTTTTAATCGGCAGGAGCAGGAGCAGGAGCGAAAGGGTTCAATCCCAGGCAGATATATGAGGAGATATCCACCCACATCTTTCTCGATCCTAGCAGGCAAATTTATGTACCTGTAAGATCTGTTTTCTTTTCATTGGGTTACTTTTTTCTAATCTTGGTATAGATTTTAGATTAGATTAGTAAGTGACGGCATACATACATTACAGGGTTTAATATGAATTTTGTAATTTGATGCAATTGGCTCGCTCTGTTCAAGAAGTATTATTGAATTGCTCGGCTAAGCTAACTTAAATATGAATTGGTATTGGTACCTGCACCAGTTTTCGAATCCACAGGTGTGCGGAAGGATTGAATCCAGGTAGAGTAGGTAAATTTCTTTGCATCTTTCTGGTTATATATATATATATACATTATCAACAAAATGATGAGTGGGATGAGCAGGAACTAATTTGGTCTGGGATTGGCCCTTTTCAAGCTGTAATTTGATTTGGGATCGGCCCTGCATAATTATGAATCATAACCTTCATTATGACATAAATATTTATACGCCCCATAATTGCTAGTATCCATTTTAAATTCTAAAAGAATAAATCAGGCATCAGATGCAACTAATAATTTCATTTCAATAAATGTAAGCACCGAGATTAGCATAGAAGCCGAGTAATTCAGATTCAGTTCACTGTGTCCTGCGTATAATTTACAGCCACACACTCAAACAAACTGAGTTATTCTAGCGACCAACGACAGTTCACCGCCGTCTTTGTGCATTTAAACTTTGAGATTTATTCCAGCGGCAGTTCACTGATCTGTGCGTCCAAAATATAATTAGTTACAGTCTTGAAGGAGGTCTTGAACCTCCGTTCTGTTGGGTAACGCTCTGTTGCCGGGATTTGAACCCGAGTCGCCTTGAGAGCTTATGACATATTGAATCGAAAAATATGATTAGTTACACTCTTGAACGTCCGACCTGCTGAATAAGGTTTCGTTGCAGGGAGTTGAACCCGGGTCACATTCAGAGCTTATGAAATATTAAATCCAAAAATATGATTAGTTACACTCTTGAAGGAGGGCTTCAACCTCCGACCTGATGGATGACGTTTCGTTGCCGGGATTTGAACCCGGGTCGACCTGCGAGTTTATGAAATCTTACATCCAATATATAATTACTTATAGTCTTGGAGGGCTTGGACCTCCGACCTCCGGGATTTGAACTCGGGTCACATTGAGAGTTTATGAAATACTGAATCTAAAATATAATTAATTACACTGTTGAAGTAGGGTCTGAACCTCTGAGCCGATGGGATTTTGCCCTGTGGCCTTCGGATTTTATGAAATATTAAATCCAAAATATAATTAGTTAGACAGTTGAAGTACGGCTTGAACCTCTGCCATATTTATTCCAGCGATAGATCACTTATATGTGTATTTATCAGTAAAATTTGAGGGTTTATGAAATATTACATCCAAAATATAATCAGTTGAAACGAGGGCTTGAACTTCCTGGGTAACGTTTCGTTGGCGGGATTTGAACCCAGGATTTGAACCTCTGACCACATCGGTAACGTTATGTTCCCGGTATGGGCGCATAAATATTTATGTCATATGTCATATTATGGTGCTGCATAACTGTGAACCTTATTCGTTGTGGTTGTGGTTGCATATATGCAGGTCTCTCTGTGGTGGTTCCCAACGTCCCTGAAATGCATTTCGCAGTTTCAATGGCATGGGCCGTTCTTAACGCAATGCCTGCTCTGCTCAATTCAAACCAATTCTTACCTCTCGTCACAGACGGAACTCAGCCTCAGCCTCAACCTGGTACTCAGAGCTAGATCCATCCGTCACAAAACCTGACCTCCGCCCGCTGTTGCGCTTTAATTCAATTCAATTCTCTGATACCCATGGAAATTGGTTTGCACAGCCCAAAAAAGTAGGTCTATATGGTGCTGATAAACAGGGCCATGGAACTTGGCTAACAAGCAGGCCTGACAATGTATGTATAAAATGTGTAACTTATCTCCAAGAATTTGGGAGGATTAAATAATTGAATCGTATTATATTGTGGTTGCAGGAGTTATGTTGGGAGCTAAGCGGTTATAGCATGTATCAACTATGCGGAGGACGCATATATTTCAGAGTAATCTCAACTGAATACTTTTCCTTTTCTCACATGACGTGACTCAGAGAGTTGCATGACCTGTACTTGTACTGTGCTGAAAGTATCTTCTGGGGATGCTCTGTATTGGAGGATCTTCTGCTGGATTTTGAGGACTCTTTGTTCGATCAAGCGATTATTTTAGGGGCTGCTCTGCTCAATTTTCTTCCATATCAAACGGGGGATCCTCTGTTGGATTTTCTTCTATATCAAACTAAAGGTATGAAAACTCCTTCCAGTTATCTTATCATCGTTCTTTCTTTGATCACTGTCTGATAACATATTAATTTCAAGTTTAGCTCTCTTTTCACTGCCTACCATATTTAATTTCTTCGAAAAATAACATGTAATTCAGATATATACTGGACATTGAGGTTCAGTTCGAGTGTAGGTTTTGGCAAATCATTTGGGTATCACCGAACAGATAGATATCTATTTTGGCAAACTGAAAGGCAGTGAAAATTTTCTGAGAGATTTGTTGGACTCACCCTATTTCCCAAATTTGTAGTTAATAATTAGAACTATCCCCAATACCTTTACTGTTTTAACCACAGCTTCACCAATGTCCAGGTGCCTATCAAATGGCTGGTGCTAATCTATATGACTTTTCCCCACAGCTTCACCAATGTCCAGGTGCCTATCAAATTGCTGGCGCTAATATATTTGAAATAGGCTGTGAAAGTTTTCTTTCACTTATTCTTTTCCGGCATACCTGCAGCCGATGATATTTTCTACCAAGAATTTCTTTAGGCTGGCTTAATTTAGTACAAAACATTTCAGGCATACCTGC
Organism: Pinus taeda; assembly: GCA_000404065.3. Taxonomy (NCBI): domain Eukaryota; kingdom Viridiplantae; phylum Streptophyta; class Pinopsida; order Pinales; family Pinaceae; genus Pinus; species Pinus taeda. The sequence continues at coordinate 3,004 of APFE030541956.1, read as the reverse complement.
AGCCGATGATATTTTCTACCAAGAATTTCTTTAGGCTGGCTTAATTTAGTACAAAACATTTCATTAGTATGATATTAATAGATCGTAAAACTGCGAGACTGAATCTAAGTATTAATAGATCGTAAAGTTTGATAGGAATCACGAGCTGATAATTATAATCTTGGTATGTTACGCTCAGAGAAAGGTGATCTACCCGACTATGTTTGGAGATTAGGAATATAGTGAGGCAGTTAGCTGCAGAAAAAAGCCACAAGATATGAGTGAGCTAGTTTAATACAGTGAGAGAGTTGTGGAGAAAAGCCACCCGATATGTTTATCCTTCTCGTTGAAACAGTCATTACCTATTGCACAGCGTTGCAAGCGTTCAACTATTTGATGTTTTCATGGCTGTGCTTTAACTGGACTTAGCTTCCATGAATTGGCTTTTTTAAAATGATTTTGAATTATGTTTTTTAGTGTTTAGATTAACTCCCTTTCTCAAATTTATTTTGAATTAAGCTTTTGGTTTTTCCATTTTACAGATATATTTCTCATTTAATATATATATTAAATCCTTCGTAAATGAATTTAGATATTAGTAAATTTAATTTATTTTAAATAAATTTTGTTATATTTTCTTTATCGATTGTATTTATTTTGATTTATTTTAAAATTATTTGTTTACTAATATTATTTAATTAAATTTATCTTTTAAAATATTTTAAAATTTACATAAGTTATTAAGTTTTACACTTTATTTTCTATGTTTTTGAAGAGTGATTTTGAATATGTTTTTTATTAAAGGTTAAGGTAGAGTGTGTTAGGATAGAATAAGGTAGACTAAGATACATAAGAATAGAATAGGCTAGGCTAGTTTAGATTAGCCTATGGCAAGCTAGAGTTAGTTAAAGTAGGCTAGGCTAGAATAGGCTAAGCTATGCCAAACTAGAGTAGACTAGTCTAAGTTATGCTAAACTAGAGTAGATTAGGGGTGCTATAGGGTAGGTTAGGCTACAATAAGGTAGGGAAGGTTATGCTAGAGTAGGTTAGGATCTAGAAGTAGAGATAGGCTAAACTAGGGTAGAGTAGGGGAGGGATAAGCTAGTCTAGGCTAGACTAGGTTAGGTTATGTTGGACTAGGTTTATGCTAGCCTAGGTTAGAGTAGGTTAGGCTAGGTTAGAGTAAGTTAGGCTAGGTTAGGCTAGAGTAGGTTAGAGTAGGCTAGGCTAGAGTAGGCTATGTTAAGTTAGGCTAGGGTAGGCTAAGGTATGCAAGAATAGAGTAGGTTAGGATAGGCTAGGTTTGGCTAGTGTAGGGTAAGGTAGGCTAGTCTCTAGATTAGAGTAGGTTAGGTTAGGCTAGTTTAGGCTAGAGTAGGTTAGACTAGGCTCGAGTACACTTGACTAGAGTAGGTTAGAGTAGGCTTGGATAGAGCACGTTAGGTTATGTTAGACTAGGTTTAGGCTAGGCTAGGTTAGGCTATGCTAGGTTAGAGTAGGCTAGGCTAGGGTAGAGTAACTTATGCTAGGTTAGGGTAGACTAGGTTAGAGCAGGCTAGGCTAGAGTAGGCTATGTTAGGTTAGACTATGTTAGGCTAGGCTAGAGCAGGTTAAGCTATTTCATGCTAGGCTACATTTGAATAGGTCATGCTACGAGATAGTAGCTTAAGCTAGGCTAGGGAAGAGTATGTCAGCGTAAGCTAGGTTAAAGTAGGCTAGCGTATGCAAGACTAAGCTAGGCTAGAGTAGACTAGAGTAGGCAATGGTAGGCTAGGCTAGGGTACGGTAGAGTAGGTTAGGCTAGGTTATGCTCGAGTAGGTTAGAGTAGGCCATGCTAGTGTAGGATATGTTAGGTTAGACTAGGTAAGGCTAAGCTAGAGTAGGTTAGACTATGTCACGCTACGCTACGTGAGAGTAGGTCATGCTAGGAGAGAGTAGGTCATGCTAGGAGAGAGTAGCTAAGGGTAGGCTAGGCAAGAGTAGGTCAGAGTAATCTAGGCTAGAGTAGGCTAGGTTAGTCAAGAGTAGGCTAGGCTAGTCAAGAGTAGGCTAGGCTAGAGTAAGTTAGGGTAGGATAGAGTAGCTTAAGCTAGGTTAGACTTCTTTAGGCTAGGCTAGAGTGGGTTAGGCTAGTTTAGGATGTGTTAAGCTAGATTAGGTTACTCTAGGCTAGAGTAGTTTAGCTTAGGCTAGACTAGAGTAGGTTAGGCTAGAGTAGGCTAGGTTGGGCTAGGCTACAATAGAGTAGGCTAGGGTAGTATAGGATAGAGTAGGCCACACTAGAGTAGGCTAGGCTAGAGTAGGTTAGGTTATTGTAGGCTACACTAGTCTAGGCTAGAGTAGACTACACAAGCCTATGCTAAAGTAGCCTAGAGTAGTCTAGAGTAGGCTATGTTATAGTAGGTTAGAGCAAACTAGGCTAGGCTACACTAGTCTAGGCTACACTAGGATAGGATAGGTTAATCCAAAGTAGGTTATGGTTGGCTAGGGAAGGCTAGAATAGAGTAGTTTCGTCTAGGCTCGGACAAGCGAGGATAGGCTAGGCTAGGCTAGGGTAGAGTAGGTCATGGTAGGCTAGGCTAGGCTAGAGTAGGTTAGGCTACAACACACTAGGCTATCTATGAGTAGGTCAGGTTACACTAGGTGTGGCTAGGCACGAGTAGGTTAGGATAGGCTACATTAGGTTAGGTTAGGCTAGGTTAGGGTAGGCGAGAGTAGGTTAGGCTAGGTTAGGCTAGAGTAGGCTAGGTTAGAGTAGGTGAGAGTATTCTAGGCTAGAGTAGGCTCGTATAGGGAAGAGTAGGATAGGCTAAGGTAGGATAGGTAGAGCAAGTTAGACTAGGATATAATACGTTAGGCTAGGCTAGGCAAGGCTCGTGCAAGTTAGGATAGGTTAGGCTAGGTTAGATTAGGTTAGTCTAGGCTAGAGTAGGTTAGGCTAGAGTAGTTGGGCAAGGCTAGACTAGAGTAGGTTAGGGAATAATAGGTTAGGTTATGTTACATTAGGCTATCCTAGAGTAAGTT
>APFE030541954.1:95231-113373 GCA_000404065.3 Pinus taeda | reverse complement strand
TATCCCTCACAAAGTGATACTGAACATCAATGTGCTTTGTCTTTGAATAATAAGCAGGGTTCTTTGCCAAGAAAATTACACTTTGGCTGTCACAATCTATCCTTATAGCTCCTTGTACTAACCCCATACTTGAACACAATCTCTGCAAACCAAACTGCTTCCTTGCTTGCATGAGTGGCTGCCATGTATTCTGCCTCTATAGTTGATAGTGCCACTACAGATTGTTTCTTACTCATACAACTGACTGCACCTCCAAATAGGTTAAACACATACCCACTTGTAGATCTTCTCTGATCTAGATCTCCAGCCCAGTCTGCACCAACAAAGCCCCGAATATCCAACACTCTATCCAATCCTAGTCTTCCTTGGTAGCACAAACCATAATCACTAGTGCCATGCAAATACCTGAAAACTCGCTTCACTATTGTCCATTGCACCTTCCCTAGTTTTGACATAAACTTTCTCAATACTCCCATTACATGTGCAATGTCTGGTCTAGTACAGACCATCACATACATCAGGCTACTGACTATACTTACATATGGAACATGGGACATGTCCTCTTCCTCTTCTTGTGTCTTGGGACACTGTTCAGTAGATAACTTTACACCTACAGGAATAGGAATCTTCACCGGTTTACTACCCTGCATATTAAACCTTTGCAATATTTTCTCGACATACTTCCTCTAGTTTAACCAAAGCTTCCTCTTTGTCTAATCTCATTTAATTTCCATGCCCAAAATATAGTTTGCATCACCAAGATATTTCATGTTGAATTTGGAGGACAAATGGGTCTTAAAATCCTGGATAATTTCTTTGTCATTTCCAACTAGCAACATATCATCCACATACAAGACCAGATAAATAACACGGTCACCAATTAATTTAAAATACACACAATGATCTTCTTTGCTTCTGGTGAAGCCAAGTCCCCGTATAAATGTATCAAATTTCTGATACCACATCCTTGGTGACTGTTTTAACCCATACAGAGACTTCTTTAACTTGCATACCAGTTCTTTCTTACCCTTCATCACAAAGCCTTCAGGTTGCTTCATGTAGATCTCCTCTTCCAGATCCCCGTGAAGAAATCTTATCTTCACATCCATCTATTCTACCTCAAAATCAAAAGAAGCAACAAAAAATAAAAGTAATCTAATAGAAGTTACCTTGGCAACAAGAGAAAAATAATCACTAAAATCAATTCCCAGCATTTGGGAATAACCTTTTGCTACCAACCAAGCTTTGTATTTCACCCGCTTTCCTTCTGCATTTTTCTTCTTATTTAACACCCATTTGTTCCCAATGGGTTTCCTTCCAACCGACAACTCCGCCAGATCCCAAGCCTCATTTTTGTGCAAAGATGCCATTTCATCAACCATGGCCTCTTTCCAGAGTTTTCCATCCTCTGAATCCACTGCTTCCTTCACAGTTCTGGGATCATCATCAGTAATAGATAAAGCAAAATTTGAACAGAAAGCAGATGGACTATACCTTTCTGCTGCCTTCTTTCTCGAGCTGATCTTCTCATAGCCGGAGTTTGTGGCTCTTCATCTTCTGATTCCTCCTTTGCTGTAGAGTCTGATTCTTCCTCCTTTAGCTCAAACTCTATCTTCACAAGTTCCTTTGGTTGGACTTCATGTTTAATAACATCTTTCACCTCTCTGAACACCACATCTCTATTGTACACAACCTTCCTTGTTACTGGGTTCCAAAGCTTATAACCCTTTAAACCATCCTTATACCCAATAAAGATGCACTTTTCAGATTTACTATCCAACTTGGTTCATTTCTCCTTTGGAACATGTACATATGCATCACATCCAAAATACCCTCAAATGTGAAAGAGAGGGTTTCTTACCAGTCCATACTTCTTGTGGAGTCTTATCATCCAACGCTGATGAAGGTGACCTGTTGACCAGGTAACATGCAGTATCCACCGCGTCTGCCCAGAATTCCTGTCCTAACCCGGCACCACTGAGCATGCTTCTTGCCCTTTCCATCAACGTCTCGTTCATTCTTTCTATAACTCCATTTTTCTGAGGTGTATATGGAGTAGTCTTCTACCATTCTATACCACACTTCTTACAGAATTCTTCAAATTTCTTACTGCAAAACTCTCCATTGTTATCTATCCTCAACACCTTTATCTTCTTCTCTATCTAGTTTTCCACAAGAACCTTAAATTCTTTAAACGTGTCAAAGACTTCAAATTTTTTCTTAAGGAAATATATCCATGTATTCCTTGAGAATTCCTCTATAAATGACACATAATACACAGACTTACCTAGTGATGGAACCTTCAGAGGTGCAAACACATCATTGTGCACAAGTTCTAATATTTGTTTCGTCCTCTTACCACCAGAGGGGAAACTCACCCGATTCTGCTTCCCATCTACACAATTTTCACATAAATCACAATCCAGAGAGCTATTACTCATACCTTCTACCATACCTTTACCATGAAGTATTCGAAGGCCCTTCTCTCCAATATGTCCAAGCCTTTGATGCCACAACATGGTCTTCTCTCCAGAGACCACTAGATTTTTTGCTCCACTTTCAGGAACCACGGAACTGTTGCACCCATCAACAATAGTGCTACCTTGTATCTTGTACAGAGTTCCAATTCGAACTCCCCACATCAATACCAGTGCCCCCCAAACCATCTTGCATGTATCCTTCTCAAACACTATTTTTACACTTGCATCATCCAACTTTCTTACAGAAATCAGATTTCTGGCTCATGCAGGAATATTTAGAACACTCGAAAGTGTTCTAAACCTTCCACCTTGCAACTTCAACTTTTCTTTTCTGTGACCAACGATTCTAGCCTTCCTGTCATGCCCCAAGAAGACATCACTAGCACCATATTTCTCATACTCGCAGAACCACTCTCTATGGGGAGTGATGTGAAAGGATTCACTTGAGTCAATCAACCATGCCTCATGATGTACATGTGTACTTGAGGAAGCCAAATACACATCCCCACCTTCATCTGAGGTGGTTTTTGCCTCTACAGAAGGAGCATCATCAGATCTGTTTCCTTTATCAAGAGCTTTAGGTTTACAGTCCCTTTTGTAATGCCCTTCTTTTCCGCATTTTCATCACACCACCTTTGTAGGTTTTCTTAGTGATTTAGATCTCCCACTCGATGAATTATTTTTGCTTTTGTTTTGGAACTGTCCTCGTACTGACAAGGCATCACCATTCTAGCTCCCCATATTTTTCTGTCTCATCTCCTCTGTTAGCAAGGATGAGACTATTTCATCAAACTGCAAGGCAGTTGTATTGCTGCCTATTGCAATAACCAGACTATCCCATGAATCTAGTAGAGAACAAAACCAATTGATGCACTTATCTTCATCTGAAATTTTAATATCAACAAATAATAACTGACTTACCACAGTATTAAATGCATTTAGATGCTCTTTCACCGAGTCTCCATCTTTCATCCTAAGGTTATACAAATTTTTTTTGCAGGAATAATTTATTCACGAGAGACTTAGATTGGTACAAAGTCCCTAGCTCATCCCACAAATCCTTAGCCGTAGCTTCCCCTGATACATTCAACAATACTAATTCTAAGGCACAGAATTGTATTTTGCTCTTTGCCTTCCGATCTAGCTTCTTCCATTCTTCATCAGACACTCCCCTTGTTTTAGTACCCAAATCTACCGCGATCCACTGTTCTTTATCCACCAACAGATCCTCCATCTTGAGTTTCCACAACTCAAAACTCTAACCATTAAATTTCTTGATCTCTATCTTTCCACTGCTCACCATCTTCTTTCACCACCAGAATAGATCTCACAGATATCCCACTAAACAGGGTCTACGATAGGCCCGAGCAAAACCCCTCAACAACAAAGGCATCCCCTTGAAGCCAAGATAGCTTTGATAGCAAATGTAGGTTTTAACCTTGCATAGAAATTACCTGCGTACAAATTCTAAAACACAGAAAATAAACAATGCAAGAGCATAACACAGAAAACACATATACACAGAGATTTTCCCCTAGATTCCAAAACCGAGACTACCAACTTGATTTTTCATTATGTTCCTTTCAATGTTACAATACATATTTATACATGCTAAAGAATCCAAAACCATGGACCAAAAACCATCACGTCCAAAACCATGGACCGAAAACCATCGCATCCAAAACCATGTGCTAAAAATCATGCACAAAACCATAGGTAGGTCCGCCCAACCTAATATAGGGTCCAAAACAAAATTTTCTGGGACGCTACCCCCGGACCCCATAGAGTGGGGTTACTTGCACCCCTCAAACCCCTTGTGACTCCCCCTGCTAAGCAATCCCACAACAAAGGGGGTGCTCTGCCCCCCTTCTAACCCCCTGGTTAACTACGTGGGCTAATTGTGGAAAGTATATAACAAAACCCAACAAAGTAATCATGACCTTTCCTTGACAATGAAAGACCTCCTACAAAATCCATTGAGATACTCTCAGATGGACGTGAATGTACTGGAAGTGGAGTGTATAAACCAAGTTTCCTATTACTAGGCTTACTTGTAGCACACAAAGAACATCCTCTTATGAAACGAGAAACATTATCCAACATGTGTGGCCAATAACAATACCTTTGAATATTCGCTACCATCTTTCCTACACCAAAGTGTCCAAAAATCAATGAAGTGTGCGCCTCTCTTATGATATTGTTTCTTTCTTCCCGTGGAATACACAACTTGCCCAAGTGATATAAAAACACTGTTATGTACATGATAATCCAACTCTTCTATTTGGTTCCTTGACTCAAGCTTGCATATAACTCTTGAAAGTCACTATCATTTGCATATTGTTTTTCATGCCAAACAGAATTATGCTTGAGTATAACAGATGAATTTACAATAGGCCTTGAAATCATATCAAATACCTTATTGTAGATTCCCTTTTTATACTTGATAACCAAATGAAATTGTTGTAGAAAACCCATCCATCTGAAATGGCATGATTGCTGCAAATTTGACTATGACTATAAATACTGCAATGGTTGATGGTCGGTATGGATGATGGTCTCCTTCCACATCAAATAGTGCTTCCATTTCTTAACATTTTGTACCAATGCATAAATTTCTTTTTCATATGTGGGATAATTAGTTACAAATCCATTAAAAGTTTCAGAATGAAATGAAATGGGCTTACCATGTTGCAATAGAACTACTCCCATGGCATAATCACTTGCATTTGTTTGAATCTTGAATGGTTGTCTACGATCCAGAAGTGCTAATACTGGTGTTGAACTTATCTTTTGCTTCAAAGTATAAAATTCTTTCTGTTGTACATCTCCCCAATGGAATACTTTCTTGACCCTTGTCAATGCATGTAATGGAGCTACAATAGAAGAAAAATTAGCAATAAACTTTCTCCAATATTGTGTTGCCCCCAAAAAGCTTCTTACCTCTGTAACTGTATTGGGCTTCGGCCAATTCAGAATGACCTCAACCTTAGAGGGGTCTATCTTCAGTTCACCTCCTCCAACAATGTGTCCCAAATACACCAAAGAATCCTTACCAAATTCACACTTTGACATCTTTAAAAACAACTGTTCTTTTCTCAAGACATCAAGTACTCTGTTTATATGCATGACATGTTCATCTCTTGACTTGTTAAATATGAGGATATCATCTAAGTAGACAATGACAAAATCATCTAGAAATGGTATCAATACATCATTCACTACTCTCATGAAAGTAATTGGAGCATTTGTAAGACCGAACAAGCCACTCAAACAATCCTTGTTTAGTTTTAAATGCAGTTTTCCAAATGTCTTCTTCAACTATCCTAACTTGATGATAACCTTTGTAAATCTAACTTAGTGAAATATTTTGCATACCTCAACTAATGAAGAAAATCATCAATCCTTGGGAGTGGGTAACGATTCTTTATCGTGATTTTATTTAGTGCACGGAAATCCACACACATGTGCCAAGTACCATCCTACTTTGGCACTTAGACAATGGGTGAACCACATGGTGAAGTAGATGGGTGTATGATATCTTTTCTCAGCAATTCTTGAATTTTATTTTTGATTTCCAAACTCTCCACAACAATTCTTGAATTTTATTTTTGATTTCCAAACTCTCCATAATAGACATGTGATACATGCCAATGTTTGGAAGTGGAACATCCTATTGCAACTAAATCTCATACTGAATTCCCCTCTTGGGAGGTAACCACTTTGGATCTCGAAACATATCGCCATGCTTGCTTACCACATCAAGCAAATCAGATTTCAATTTATCATCACAACCTTCAAAATATTGATAATCAATATCATTCTTTTACTTGATCATGAGAAGCACAAAATTTTTACTTGCATTTACTAGTCTCTTCACCTACCTTGCATTAATTAAAGAAATGTTTAGCTTTTTGCGATGGGCTCTCACTGTGTACTCCACCCCATTCTTGAGCAATATGTATTTGTTTCCATGGCAATAAAACATTGCTTTTCTATCATACAAATAAGGAAAACCCAAAATTATTCCTGAGATGTCAAGTGGAACTACATCTAACTCAACTTCATCAATGATTTTTTCAATAATGGCGAACTTGAATAAACACTTCCTTGTAACCTGCAGGTTTGCATTGTTTACTATCCAACCCAATGGATATGTCTTGTGATGAGGTATAGTTTCAAGGTTTAGTTTTTTAACCAAGTCTTTTGAAATCAAGTTTGATTGTGACCCACTATAAAAAAATGCATCAATCTTTTTATGATTTGAAATCAATCTAACATGAAACAACCCTATTCTTGACTCTTCATTTGGAGTGTTGTTTTAACTATGTGATGAACTAGTGCTTGCAACAATTTCTTTTCCTTTTGTAACCATGGCTGAAATCTTGGTCTCATCACTAGAATCTGAACCAAGGTCATGTTGTGTGGTAGTAGTCATCTTTTGTTTTCCCTTAATGTTTTGTTTCTTAGGCCTTAATTCGGGATGCAGTTTCCAACAATGGGCTTCATCATGCCCCTCTTTGGAATAGCATTTGCATGTGATTTTATCCCCTTATTTCTTCACACTTGCATTCTTCTTTCCCTTCCATTTTCCACTTGTTTCCTTATCCTTACATTTGAATGGCTTCCTCTTACTACCCTCTTCTTGAATGTTCTTTCCTCTAGATTCAAGGTGCATGGCTTGCACGCATACCTCATGTAAATTGTTTGGGTTAAACATAAGGATAGTGTGTTTCAAATAGGAATGTAAACCCCCAATATATTTTAACAGTGTATATTGGGAATTCAAATTCACTCCTAATAACAAAGCCCTTTTTCTAAACTCCTATGTATAATCATGGATTGTTTGGCCTTTAAGTTGCATAAAATTCTACCGACTCATAATGGCTTTTTGCATATAGGCTAAAGGATAAAAATATATTTTAATTGCAGAAACAAATTCAACGTAAGTGATGGATATATTACCATGGATTCTGATTTCCTCTTGAGTCTTTACTTCCCACCAAACTAGTGCAACTCCTTATAGCCTCAGTGAAGCCAACTCGATCTTTATGTCATCTTCTTGAAGGTTCTGAATTCTATAGTATACCTCCAACTGTCAAATCCAATTGTCCAAATTTTCTGCATTCACTTCTCCATTGTACATGGGAGGTTCGAATTTTATGTCCAATTTTAGTAATGGAGTTTTTCCTTTTGGGGTTTTGGAATGAGTATGGGCAGTTTCAGTGGTGGTAGTGGAAGATGATACTATGTGAGATGGTGAAGATGATGATGAATATGATGATGATGATGGTGGAGATGGAGGTGGCTTTCCACCATTCCCTTTGGAATCCTTCATCTCATATTTTTTTTCCTTTGAGCTTCCTTCTCCATGTGGAGTTTTAGAACTCTCTCCAACCATTCTGGTGTTCCTCTCTTCATAGATGACTTTAATCATCTCAATATAAGTGTAGAAAGAGTTATTGAATTCTTCCTCTTCTGAAGAGGGACGTTTAGGCTTTCTTTCTCCAGAAATAATGGCTATGGATTCAGGCTCGAAAATTTGTACTGATTATACCTCTTCAATCTCAATTAAAGACAAAACTTGAGGAGTTTCAAGTGCAGTTGGAATTGGAACTTTAGGTGGTGGAGATTGTGGCCTTGTGGCTCTCCTTCTTTTGGGCATTACCTTAGGATTTACAACCAATAGCTTCCCTTCTCCTCTATGCAACTTCAACCTTGTAAGCATCACAATTTTGCAACCACTAAAATCCTAATTGCACAAACTCAAGCAATCAAGCAATTCAACCTTGAGCTATAATACCAAATTGATCTATTTTTATATGATTAGTTTTGTTGTGCTAATAACAAATATAGATTTATAAATATGTACTTTCTTCCTTCTTTTTGTGTTGAGGTTTCCTTAGTTGTTAGTTCTTACAAATAGGTAAATTTCCTTAAGTTAAACAAGATATTCATGAGAAAACTAGCTTCAAAAATGAATAATTAACAACAAAAATGTATAATATAGAAAACCATAAAAGAGACACATTAACGCAGTGTTTTGATGAAGGATTTCACCCCTCTTGGGCTACATCTCCTTGGTCCAGCTTCCATGGCTTAGGCCTCTATACTAGCTCAATGTGGAAAAGATGATACTTAAAAAGCTCTATGGCTCCTGATACCCACACAAATGTGTTCAGAAGGTCCAAATTAGCCAAGAACACTTCATTTTTATCTCATTTTGGTCGAAAATTGAGTAAGTTATGCTTCATTCAATTCTTCTTAGGAAACCCCGCTAAATCTGGGAGACTCTAGTTAAGTCCACAAGGTTTGGTGGCAGTTCTGGATTTGGTGTCTCTGCCATAAATGCCACCAACTTAATCAATGAATTAATTAATTTAAAACATGATTAATGACGCTCTAAACACGCTTACTACTAGCCCCTAGCTCCTGGTTCGGGCACATGGTCGCATGGGGTGGGGGCTAGCCTATAGGGCTAGATCCCACCACCCCTACTATTGGAAATTAACGCAACTTCAAGTACAAATTCGTGGTCTCCCTTTTCAAATTTGTGCACATGGTTCAATGGTAAGTAATGGAATTTGGTGTGGGAGGTTAAGGGTTCAAACCCGCCTTCGCCCAACCAATATATTTTTACTATATATATATATCTATATATTATAATTATTATATATATATAGCTATGCGCTAAACAACTATATGATATAACTAATAACGTATATATATGATATATTAATATTTTTATATAAAAACAAATTTTAATTCCACCTTGGAGCCAACTAAGCAATTTCTCTTTCACACAATTTTCGATAAAATGAATTGTGTTGTGATCATGTTGATGAGGCAGACACGTTTGTATAGTTTTAGAGCCAATATGAAAACTTTGATTTTTGAGCTATATATTGAGCACCTTATCATTATGACTTTTCCCTTTTCACTGATCATCAATTTTTCACATTACATATTGTTGCCCTCATATCAATCAATTTTCTCTACAAGCAATAATTCTACCTAGCTAAACTTTCTTCTTCAAGTTTTAACTCAACCAGTCCTAAAATCCTTCACCAAGGGATTAGATCTAAGAATTCAAATCTAATTTTGGTTCTTCTTGTCTCATCCTCCATCCCATATGATTCATTCTTGGATTAATAGAGTATCCCTCTCTCTTTTCTAATCTTAAGTTGAGTTGATAGACATGTGTTGTGTGTCCTTTATTGTGATATATGTAACATACAACATTGGGCTTGAACATTGATGGAAATTACGCATATGATCTATTATTAATTTGATACCTAGGAATTTGACCATATACTCTATACCTGATCGTATCATAGGTTCTACAATATTGTGCTTTGTGGCCAAACTTTGTGCATGAAAAATAATAACTAAAGAACTTATTTTGATACCAAGAGGTATACGGTGATATTTATCTTCTAAAGTCATTCCTTGGAATAGTCGCATCCATCTATTGATTTCTAACTCCCACTTCATTACTACTTGTGGATCCTTTGTGAAGATTTTCCATCATGGAGGTTTCCATTCTATCTTTTTTTTCCTTCCCTTTTGTGAATTAGATGTACCCTATTGATTCCTGGCATCATTCAAAGAATCATTAGAGGTGTTCAAATGAAAATGTTTGGGATGATTCATCACTTTCGTAGGTTTTTCAAATGACTTGTTGTTGGATGTTATGAATGTTTAAACAATCTTATTGGTATGATACTCATTTAATGTGTTTGGAAGAGCTTTATTCTTGGATGTATCACAACTTTCCTGAAAAACAAAACTGATTTTGATGAGATTATATATTTAAACATTGAGAATGTGATCTATATATTTTGAACCTCTGTGAAGATTTAATTTTTTTTTTTAGTTGCTCCAATTGTTCTTTAAAAAGAAAAACTTCCTCCTCTAATCTTCCACAAACATGTTCCTTCTTATTCATTTGTTCTGACAAAAGCTCCTTTATCCTTTTAGCTTCCTCTAGTTCAACCTTGAGAGCAAGAATAGTCTCTTCATTTAAATCTTTGTCTTGGAGTTGTTTCATTAGTTGACCTTCCCTCTTTCTAATGGTTTTTATTTCCTCCAATGCACTTCTAAGTTCTCCTTCATAATGTTTTTTTACTCTGGGTTCTTCAATTTCAACAAAGAACAATATTTCACCTCTCTCATCATCACTCACGCTTTAATTTCTTTCTTAAACACTTCCTTCTTCTTGTCACCTGGGTTCTTCTTTTGATTCTTATAATTGAATCTCAATTCATCATCACTATCATTAATTTTTTCATAAGTACATTTAGATGCATAATTTCCTACTCTTTCACATTCAAAACACTTGAAAGGAACCTCACCTTTAAACTTTTAGGTTCCTCTTTTCAACTTTCTAATGAACTTGGATTCTTCTTAATTAGAGTTGGATTTTTCTTGATTTTCATGCTTTTCCCCTTCTTTGGCTTCATGTAATGCTACTTCATTGACTCCTAATTTGTCCTCCTTTATCCTTAGCTCATATACTAAGAGTGTTACATGAAATACATCCATAGTCAGTTTATCCATGTTTATCAATTCCTCAAGGGCTGATACTTTGGGATTGAATCTTAATGGAAGAGATCTAAATATTTTTAGAACAACAACTCTATCCTTCACTACATCACTAAGACCTTGTTGGCGCAGGTTTTATGCACCCTAGTCAACAAGGAGGAAGTGATGCAAACCAAGGCTCTTCACATAACCCAAGTCATTTGGTGTAGTCACTTCTAACAAGTTTAGAGGCTCTGCTAGCCTTTTGCCTCTTCCTCCCATGAAAAGGAAAAGATAAGAGAATCATACAATTATCCTAAAACTATCCTATATGAATGCAATATATATTAAAAAATCTAAGTAAACACTACATACTGTTACTACCTACGTATATGTACATTATATACAAAGAATAAATGGCCAAAAACTTATGTAACTGGCAAGGTATATGAATGCATGTTATATTTTATATAAAGAATGAAGAATAATAAGGATTCTAACTAGAAATGAAATACCTAATTTAAAATGATAACAATTCCTCATGTTAAAGTGGAGATTAAGAAACCATAACAATGCATGCCTTTAGCTTCTACAAATGAAATCATATCAAACTAGATTTTTTTATATATTGATACATCAAGAAATATCATCATATGAAACTATTGTTAGTTTTTTCTTAAGCTAAGGAGAACTACAATAACCTCTGAAGTTTAAACTATATTTCATTAATTTACTCATAAATCAAATCACTGAATAAACCATGAAACAAGATAACACATCAGAATTAATTACAGATTAATTTCCAATTAATTTTAAATAAAAATGACATTCTTTACAATCAAAATCTCATAATCAAATCACAAAGACTTTAATTGAAGGAATGCCCAAAAATCAATTTTTCTTAGGATTGAAACCACTAAAGAATGATACAACTGATATGAACCATTAAAATTGAATTAACGATATCCAAAGGAAATGTGAAATTGCCTACTATATGTCCATGGAATCAAATCACCAAACAAATATAAGCAGTCTTCCAGAAATTTTTGGAGATAAAAATGCAAAAATCTTAAAGACATCAATATTAAAACAACCATGGAAGCAAAAGTTATAATCTTATATTAATTGAATAAAATCATAATAACACTTGCTTACAAACAGTCTCCATAGTCATTACATATGCAACATTCCCTTTCTCCTTACAGGTGCGCCCCCTACACTAAAGATCAATCCTCCTTCCTATTCTAGCTATTACAGGTTTTCCCCTATACTACCACTACTATGCCCTGAGTTTATGTCTTTTATAAGCTTGGAAGAGTTTTCCTTCATTCTTTGGATTTGGTCAACCTCCATATCTTCAAGATCCCAAATCTTCCATTTGTACCTGTCATCCTAACCATAAGACATTTTTAAACTAAAACTTATTTAGGATGTCTATTAAAACTAAAAATCAAATCTCAAATTATTAATATAATCTAATCTTAAAATTAAAATAAAATATAATTATAGAATTAAACAAAAGAGAAACTATACTAAAATTATATGAAAACTAATATATATATATATATATATATATATATATATATATATATATATATATATATATATATATATAATTTGGGATGTCTTTTAACATAAAAATCAAACCAAAATTAATCTAAACTTAAAATAAAATAATAGATTACAGAATGAGCTCTTGCTCAACAAATTTAATTTAAGAATGATTTTATTAAAATTAAACAAAGCTATTTTAATTTACTTTTTAATTAAAATGAAATTTTGTAATAGAATTTAAAATAGGGTTGTGCAAGTCAAAAATGGCTTTATAATAACTAATAAGGTCTCTCAAATGGTGAATTGGATTGTGAAAAAATCATTATGTGAGCTAATTAGAGTTTTTTTGAGAAAAAATCACATTTCAGATTCTCTAGATTCATCTTGGTTTGGTCAGAAATTGAGTCAGAAATTTAAGTCTCGTTTTAGATTTCACCCAATTTGTTCTTCTGTTGCATGTTGTTAAATATCATCAAAGATTGAATCCTGCAACACCAAGACATGAAATTAACTCAATATGATCCATTAGAAAGAAAAATCAGAGCGTATTGAATAAAAAAACAACGTATACACTTTGTTTTGGTATTCACCAACCTAGATCTATCTAACTCTAGATCTATCATGTGTTGAGAGGGATCAAATCCCTCGAGGTGCAAACCTTCTTTTTGGAGTGTATAATTTGAGAAAAGGTTTTTGCCTAAAGGGATTTGATCCCTCTTGACGAAGTTAGATGGATCTAGGTTGGTTGCAGCTGAGGGCAATAATGTCATATTTTTAGATTATCATTACTATGTATATGTTTGAGATAAACTTCATACTTTCAAAATTTACATTATGTTTTCTTTGTCTGATATGACCATATAATTTTTTTCTTTAATTTAGTCTATGTTGTTTTCCTTGAATGGTCTGTACGTCTGTGTTTGGATGATTTGAGTGGTTTGTGTGTTTATGTGTTTGGATTTGGATGGTAATGTTTGTGAATATTACAATTTTTTTTTTGTATTTCTATATGTTTATGTAATTGTCTATTAGTAATTAATTGGTGATGAAGAAGGAAGATGATCTTGTCAATAGCTTATGGGAGGATTGATATTGAACATCTATTTCATTTAATTTTGGGTATCATAGTTTTTGAAAACTAATTAATTCTTAATAATGTCCCTGCAATTATCACTAAATATATCTTGAAGAGTAGTTTTAATTTTCAATTTGCCAAGTTACCTCAATATGTTGAGATGATAGATATTGTTAATAAATTTAATTATGAAAAATGACGAACTAAAATCTTTGAATGCAAAGTGATAATGTAATAGTGTTGGATGGAAAAAAAACTAAATAATAAGAATGTAGTCAATTACAAATAGTCTTCATTGTAATCACTCTCAAATATTTTCCTCTACTATTCGGATTGTCACTCTTGTTAGTTTTGTCATATTTTCATATCGATTATATGAAAAGTTTAGTTGAAATCGTAAGCCATTTAAATCTTTAACTCAAGTTATTGTAGTAAACTTTTTACCTTTTCTTTAATTCTCTACAATATTAATAGGTTTAATTACTATAATGGAAAAATCAATACACATTGTCAATAATTTTTTTGTGCTTACACTAAAATCAATCACATTGTTAATCCAATCACTTTAAAATTAATTTAACATCATACATCCAGTTACATCAAATTAGAAATCAACATTTACATTGAAATCAATGAATCTAATGCAAGAAATCAAATATGATTAGAAAAAGCATCTACACTAGAATCAATGCATCTAATGCAAACATTCAAATAGGACTAGAATTCAACATCTACACGGAAATTAATGCATCTAGTGCAAGCAATAAAATACAATAAAAAATCAACATCTACACTGAAATCAATACATCTAGTGCAAGCAATCAAATATAATTAGAAATCAAAATCTACACTGAAACCAATGCATCTAGTGCAAGCAATCAAATAGAATTGGAAAACATATACATTAAAATCAATGCATCTAGTGCAAGCAATCCAATAGTATTAGAAATCACATTTACACTGCAATCAATGCATCTATTGCAAACAATCAAATATCATTAGAAATCAAAATCTACACTGAAATCAATGCATTTAGTGAAAGAAATCAAATAATACTATAAATCCATAGGGGGTGTCATTGACAAACCAATATTATGTCATGTGTGTTCATATTAGGGGAATAAAAATGGAAAAATCACAAAATAATATATTGGGGTTATAATGAGGGCCTAAAAGGTTTTAATATATTATACAATAATATATATAACATAAGGTATTGTTTATACATTTTTTGGGCCAATCGAAGGGAAAAAATTGAGCTACACATGGGAAAAAATTGGGCACACTTCACCGGTAGAGGGAAAGAGTTGCATTACACTTCACAAGCGGAGGGAAAGAGTTTCATTTTGGAGCTGCAACCACACTACAACCCACCTGCTTCTATCTTCTTTATTCTTTATTTCTTTCTGTAAGCTTATTTTTTGGCGGTTTCATCAGCAGAGGAAGCAGAGGAACCGAGGACGAATCTCCAGCAAATCGTAAGTATTGTAAAAGGCAAACCCCATTTCTTATTGTTTATTTTTTGTTTCTTTATAGGGATTTATTAGGCGGTTTGTAGTGAGGCAATACTATAGCAACAAATGCTTCCTTTTTCTCTAACTACTAAGAAAATAGGAAAAACCTGAGCCAGATAACTGAGAGACATTGGACATGTTACAAAGTCAAACATAGTGGTGTTATGGTTGCATAACACATCAAGAATGAGCTAAATAAATTGTGTGTAGGGTTTTATTATGCAGTCTGCAGTGAGGCATTATGACAACATTGCAATAAAAAAACATTTTTTCTAAAATTTCTTGGATTTGATTTCTAGGGTTTCCAATGGGGTAAATCCTCCATAGCATTCTAAACATTGATTCTGGGTCATTTACATACATATACAAACCCATTTGTTTGTGGTTGATTTATTACTAAAATTTCATGGGATGTTACCCATTACCCTAATAATTACAGATTGATATATGATGCCTGAATTCTTGATTCTCCGTGGATTATCCTGGGTATCTTTCTATTTTTTATTGTTGATTTTATTCCTCGGCAGCACCACAAGTAGCAGAGTTACTTCTGCTTAGGTGTTATGTCCTAGGAGTAGGAATTGTTGAGGGTGGGTTGTGAACAAATGTTTGAATTTTTAGAATGTAGAGTAAATGCGGACATCACAAATGTTGAGATCTGAAAATGGAGAAATATTGTCTCTTAGTTTTCATTTTCTCCAATACAACTCCTTGCCACAAGCGTGATTTTGATTGAAAGTACCTCTTGTCACAACAGCTTAGGTGAATAGGGTTTCACCTTTCAATAGTTGTTTTTCCTGTGAAGATGGATCATTTGTGAAGCATGAATTATTCATGATAAGTGTAATGCTTATGGACTTTAACATAAACACTTATAGGATTGATATTTGATGCTTGAATGCTTGATTATCTGTGGATTATCCTGGGTATCTTTCTATTTTTTATTGATGATTTTTTTTCCTCAGCAACACCACAAGTAGTAGAGTTTCTTCTGCTTAGGTGATATGTCCTAGGAGTAGGAATTATGTCACAATTTTCAGGAAATTTTGTGAGACCTTGTATCCATAAAATTAAGCTATCATTAGAGTGCATTAGATCCTTTTAGAGTTGAATAATGGTTTACCTCTCTTTTGTGACAGATTGTGTCACAATACATCTTTCTAGATTCACATGTCCGATTGACACCTATAGTTTGATTGTAGTGGTGCGACCTCAAGCTTTCTGGATTTGAGTATTGGTTTGAACCCTATAATGTGATTATAGTTGTGTCACATTAAAGCTTTATGGATCTGAATATTTGTTTAATCCCCTATAGTCAGATTGTAATTGTGTCAATTGTGGGTGTTTCTTTTATGTTACATTAAAATATTGGTTTGAAACTTTGAATCCGATAGTCAGATTGTAATTGTGTAAATTATAGGCACTTCTTTTCTGTTTGGTTCCTAGCTGGTTTTGTTTGTTGATTTGTTTAGTCTAGATTTTTCTACTTAAAAGCATAATTGTAATTTTATGAATTTTATAATTTGTTGATGCCCTATATCACCTAATCTCTCTTAAAATTCTCATTCTCCTTAGATACTAGTAGAGCTACTTTGGTGTCCCCTCTAGTCCCAATCTCCATCCAGCAGAAACTCTTTATTCCAACCCATTCCCCAAAAGAGATTATCAGACACATTATTGATGATTTCATAATGATTGATTATTCAGGCTCCTCATCTGCTTCATATAATGGTGAGAGATTGTTCGATTGATTTAAACTTTTTGTTTTTTTATTGCACTTGTTATTTTCTCTTTCTTTACAGGGGTTTTCATTACTGCATGAGTGAAGTCTTTTAGAGTTTAGTCTCTGACCTGTCTTTGGTCACTAGTGGACCATAAGTCTTTTTTCTATCATCTTTTGTGTCTGGTGGTCTAATTTACATTTCTCACTTTTCCCAGAATAACTATATGTCGATGAATGTAATTTTGACAAGTTGCCTAATCTTATTTTAAATCTAGGCTTTACTCTCCACCTACAGAATGATTATGCAATCTCACTCTCTGGAAGGATGTACTTTTATTGGCAACATAGCCACATATTTCATCTGGACTATTTTCATTTAGTTATTTTTGAGTAGGTGCAGGTGGGAATTTGTGAATTTTGGATTTTGGACTAGGAAATTATATACAATGTAGGCCAAAGCACAGAAATGTCATACCATCTCTAGCAATTTCTGCTACAAGTTGATTTTGGATTGCTTTTTAGATACACACCTTATATAAGTTTTA
The DNA here is from genome assembly GCA_000404065.3 of Pinus taeda. Taxonomy (NCBI): domain Eukaryota; kingdom Viridiplantae; phylum Streptophyta; class Pinopsida; order Pinales; family Pinaceae; genus Pinus; species Pinus taeda. The sequence continues at coordinate 95,962 of APFE030541954.1, read as the reverse complement.
TGAAATATTATAGAGTTAAATTTTAGTTGCAAAATTTAGAGAAAATATATATCTAGCTATAGACTCATTTGACTAAAATTTAGATGTAAACTTCCTGAGGACATATCATGAAGCACATGGACATCATCTCCTTTATAAATGGCTTAGGGATCCAATGCATTATTTATTTGAATGATTTTCTAATATATATGAAAATTTAGAACAACTGTCCAAGCCTAGTAAAATATGACATCCTTTTTTAAACAAGAGAGATGGAATTGTCTTTGTAGGCCCAAAGTTATACAGCTAATTAATGTACTAGATAGTTGTAGTATTTTGATGTCGTTAATAATTATACTAGAGGACTCAAGCTTATGCCTAAATTGCCTATTGGTGTCATTCAATTGCAATAGGTGAATTTATACAAATATAAAATTAGATATGTTATGTTTTGAAGCTTGATAGGATTGCCCCATGGTCCCAACATTGTTGGGTTGTGTTATATTCTTTCAACTACGAGCCCACGTAGTTAACTGCGGGTTAGAAGGGGGGCAGAGCCCCTTGTTTTTTGCATAGAGGGAGGTCACAGGGGGTTTGAGGTGCACCCGTAGCCCCACTTTTTGGGGTCCGGGGCAGTGCCCTGGAAAATTTTGGTTTTGGGCGCTATGTTAGGTTGGGCAGACCCACCTATGGTTTTGTGCATGACTTTCGCACATGTTTTTTGGACGCGATGGTTTTTGGTCCATGGTATT
>APFE030541954.1:38228-90521 GCA_000404065.3 Pinus taeda | reverse complement strand
ATGTCCCGTGTTCCATATGCAAGTGTAGTCAGTAGCCTGATGTATGCAATGGTCTGTACTAGACCAAACATTGCACATGCAGTGGGAGTATTGAGCAAGTTTATGTCAAAACCAGAAAAGGAGAATTGGACAGTAGTGAAGCAGGTTTTCAGGTATTTGCGTGGCACTAATGATTATGGTTTGTGCTACTAAGGAAGACTAGGATTGGACAGAGTGTTGGATATTCGTGGCTTTGTTGATGCAGACTAGGCTGGAGATTTGGATCAGAGAAAATCTACAAGTGGGTATGTATTTAACCTATTTAGAGGTGCAATCAGTTTGGATGAGTAAGAAACAATCTATAGTGGCACTATTAACTACAGAGGCAGAATACATGGCAGCCACTCATGCAAGCAAGGAAGCAGTTTGGTTGCAGAGATTGTGTTCAAGTATGGGGTTAGTATAGGGAGCTATAATGATATACTGTGATAGCCAAAGTGAAATATTCTTGGCAAAGAACCCTGCGTATCATTCAAGGACAAAGCACATTGATGTTCAGTATCACTTTGTGAGGGATATGATAGAAGACAAAAAGGTGTTGCTGGTAAAGGTCGACACTTTGAAGAATACTGCAGATGCATTGACAAAATCTGTAAGCTCTGAGAAGTTCTCTTGGTGTAGAGAAACAATGGGAATTGCAGGGCTGGATAAATGACTAAGCTCTCTTGTGGCCCCCTGTGGAAAGAAAACAACAAGTGGGAGAATGTTGGGTTGTGTTATATTCTTTCCACGACTATTCCACATAGTTAACCGGGGGGTTAGAGGGGGGGTGGAGCCCCCCCTTCGTTGCGCCAATTATGTAGTGGGGAGGGTCACAGGGGGTTTGAGGGGAGCAGGTAACCCCCTTGTATGGGATCTGGGGCAGTGCCCCAGAGAATTTTGTTTTTTGGAGCCTATATTAGGTTGGGCGGACCTACCTATGGTTTTGTGCATGATTTTCGCACATTGTTTTGGACGCGATGGTTTTCGGTCCATCGTATTGGATGCTTAGGCATGTATAAATATGTATTCTAACATTGAAAGGAACATAATGAAAAATGAAGCCAGTAGTCATGGTTTTGGGATCCAGGGGAAAATCTCTATGTATATGTGTTTTATGTGTTATGCTCTCACATTGTTTATTTTCTGTGTTTTAGAATTCGTATGCAGGTAATTTCTGTACGGGGTTAAAACCTACAATAGGTTTAGTAAGATGTTTATTTTGACACCATGTAATAAACAGGTCACATCTGAACAAACTGCAAAGTTGTTCTTTCAAAATGTATGGGTTAATTTTGGGTTACCCACTTCTATTGTATCCGATCGAGATTCTCGATTTGTCGGGAAATTTTGGTCAATTCTATGGGAGCTAATGGCACAAAGTTAAAGAAGAGCACAGCATTTCATCTGCAAACAGATGGTCAGATAGAAGTGGTCAACAGGACAATGATACAGTTTCTTCGAGGATATTGCAGCAAGCATCCCAAACTTTGGGATGAGCATTGTGTTATGTGCAACATGCTTACAACCATGCAAAACATTCTTCTGCTTAGAGATCTCCTTTTGAGACTTATTTTGGTTTTATACCAAAGTCTCCCTTGAATTTTGTCTTTGGTAAAGATATAGCAGTTGATTGACACAGTGATGTGGACAAAGTAACCAAGTTCATTGAACAAATCCAGGAAATTCACCAAGTAGTACAGGAACAGCTGGAAAGAAGCCAAGCAAAATATGAGGCGCGACATGAAAAGCATCGAGTTGAGCATAGTTTTCAAGTTGGTGATCAAGTCTGGTTGTACATCAGCAAAGAAATACTGCAAGGGGAAGGTAAAAAGTTGAAACCAATTAGATATGGTCCTTTCAAAATACTTGACAAAACTGGTGAAAATGCTTTCTGCCTAGATCTACCAACTTATATGCAAATCTATTCTGTCATAAATGTTGAAAACTTGCGATTGTATGAGCCTTCATTGATAGAAGATCCCAAAGAGAAAGGTCAGCTACCTTCCATTGAAGATCTTTTTCCCGAGTATCTCAATGAGCTACAGGAGGACACAGTTCTTGACAGGAGGATAAGGACTTCACGACGGGGAAATGTTGAGTATCTTCGAGTTGGACTTAAAGGTACAAATCCAAGTAAAGCACGATGGATATAGATTGGAAAAGTGAAGGAAATTTATCCTCACTTACTCGATAGCTAAAACCAACTTTTGGAGGACCAAAAGCATCCAATGGGGAGGAGTGATCTAAAATGGATCCAGTTTTGCCTCCAAATCAAAGTCTTCAAATACATACGAAAGTGGGATCAAGTCAAAGTGCTCATTGATAAGATTCCAACGGTGTGAACACCGTGTAAATCCGAGTCCGGATGAAGAAGTTAGAGCCAGTCAAAGTTTATGGAAAATTAGGGCAAAAAGTCAAAAAAGTCAAAGGTCAACCAGGTCAATGGTCAATGCCTACGTCAACAGGGACACGTGTCAACCTGGGAATGAGCCACGGATCTTGGATGATGTCAGCAGAGGAGGTGACATGGTAGATTGTGATTGGTTCATGTGGGCCAATCCGGTGCTAGCACGTGGCAGCCCGGGTTTTGCCCAATTTGGCCTTATTTCCAAAATTTTGGGGATCAGGGTGGATCGAACCCTTGACCTCCCAGAGTGGCAACATTTTTGCCAAAACTAGCTCACTGGATGAGCTATCGCAGGCCTTGGTAACGGAAGAGGTGAGTTTGTATTTATGTTGTATCAGGGGTTTCACTGGAAAAAGGCCAGACAGTCGGGGTCAACCCCACGACCGCCGAAACTTTGAAGTTATGGTTATCACATAGTTCAAAATATCCCAAATTCACCACAAATCGCAACCATATATGGTATATTAATACCATATAATCAATGTTAAACCAACGGAACAACCATATCATATCGCATATCCAATGTATAATGTAACCAATGGCAGAATGGTCGGGCGGGGGTTTCGAACCCTCAACCTTCCAAAACCTTATATACAAACCACTTCATATACCTCTGCTGACCAACATGCCAAAGGGTGGGACTTGGTTAACCAAGCCACCAAATTTTTATAAAAACTGTTGCAGGTGTCGAACCCGCCATACCACCGGCGTGGAGTCCAAGGTGGTTTTATGCAGACCAAGGTGGGTTTTTCCAAACAGAGGGTGGTTTTGCAGGGACAGAGGTGGTTTTGGACCATTCCAGGGGGTCTGGAGGTCACAATGGCCAAATATGGTCGAGTTTATACTCGTTTGACTCGAAATTTCAAGCTGAACGCAGTGGTGAGGTCCATTTCCTTATTTGAGACTCTGTTTTCGAGCTCATACCTGTAACAGCAATTTCAAGACAAAATAAAGAGGTCAGCACTAGAAGCGAAAGGACCAGGAGACGTAGCCAGAAAGTCCGGTGAACTCCTTTATTAAATTTTGTTGTGTTGATGTGTTTGAATGTGTTTTCAACTTGTTTATGTGTTTATGTTATTTGCAATGTTTTCGATCCATTTCACTAAGTAACATAAACGAATTCACATAAAGTCGACAATACCTTTTTCATTAACGGATTAGTCATTTTTATGGACATATAAGATTATTTTTTTTTGTATGTAAAGGTGGTGCCATTCTTTTCTCATTAATTCAAAGAGACCATATACATTGTTTTGGTAGCCTCACCCTGCCCTAAAGGGAAACCAGTTCTATTGGACACCATAGATTGTTATACGCATTCCAAAAGTAAAACTTAACTAGTCTGTCCATGCTAGCTAGATACACTATACATCTGAATCTACTTATTATACTTCTACTGCGCATATAGCTAAAATAAAGACAAAAACAAACTTCAGCAGAGATCCACAGCGCTCATTCTTTCCTGGTCTCAGTGCATTGGTCCATGTCCATGGGCGTTTGCTCTTGAGCTACCTGGCTCAGTTCACCTCCATTCATCCTGGTGAGAATTTGAGACATCTCCTCCAATTTATTATTCGGATTTATCATGATAACTTGGAAATTCCTCATTTCCTTCTGGAGGTTGGGAACCCCGTTGGCCATATACACCATTTCTTGGGCCACCTATTCCAGAGCTTTAGCTAACAGCCTTTTGAGGACCCAGTAAATGTGTAGGGTCTGCTTGTATAGGGTCAACCTGCCCCTGGTGTATCCTGGGTCTGTCACCACCTCTGCCCATTCATCCGTTTCTGAGCTATACTACTCCTCCAGAATACCAAACTCCATGTTTTGTATAATGCGTCGGATGTCTTCATCTGTATCCTCTTGGTATGCCCTAGCCGCCTCATGAGCTGCTGTTAAGGTTGACCTCCTCTCCCTTCGCTAACTGTCGGAAGTCTCGGCTGGCCTGTTACCATGAGTCCCCTGTCTTAGACGACCCCGGTTCCCTCTACCTCTTCCTCGGCCTGTTCGCACCATCTTCTTTTTGGCTTTTACCTGTAAACAAGCATCAATTATCGAGGTTAGATTCTGCATATTCATATTATCTGCCTTGCTTGCCAACAAACCTCTAGCTATACCCCACTTCTTGCTACCATTCACTGTGTTTCTCTGGGTTTTGCTCTACTCCCCCTTCCCCGACTGTAGCAGGTCTGCCATCCCCTCAAACATGCAAAACATATGATGGGAAATTCGTTTAATTTTCCAGTCCGCCATACCTGGCTTCCTCTCCTCTTCATCCTGGGAATAATTCTCATGAGAGCTCTCACTCTTTTTCCAATTGTGAACGTTACAACGGATTTCTGATTTTCCAGGGTTCCCTTCCCTGGGAAGTTTTATAACACTGCCTCTCTCTAAAATCGAAGGGCTTTTCTGCACCTCCCAGGCACCACATCTTCTGGTTCGTTTCATTCTGTCTACAGCGTGAAAAGAGAATAAGACAGAGTATACGGGGAAGACATACCAGTGAATTCCGACCTTCCTGTCGTTGTTTCGCGGCTTGAATTCTCGTCGCTCCTCCCTCGTCCCGTCCGCAATGGGATTTCCTCTACCTGCCTTCAGCATCTTATAATTATGCTGCACATTTACCTCCTCTTTGCCAGTACTGTCACCACTCCTGCTATCCATCAACATTCCACCTCCTCCACTCCAGCTTTTTGAAGTTTGAGCTGGCCATTTCTTCATTATATTTGTTGGGGCGGCTTCCTCCACTTTGTAGTCACATCCATCTGCCCTCACCATGTAATGATTCTCTCTGACATTACTGCCTTTCCCTTTCCTCATCCCGATCGGGGACCATCTGTCATAGCCTCCTTTGAGTCGTGGCTTCATGATTATCCACATCAAGGATCCTGCTGAGCTGCTCAAATCTTGAGTCTTCTGCATGTGTCATCCATATGTTATCTATTTTCTCCCTAAGTTCTTGACATCCCCAGTTCACCAGGAATTCAGCCGCTTTGTTGGCTTCTCTTCTAGCATGCCTAATAATCAAGTAGTCAAATCTTCCCAAAATACTTGCTAGTTCTTGGATTAGACTAGACGTCCTCCAACTCCAAGATACTTTATCCCATGACGTCCCATTGTTGAGTTTCCTAAGAACTTGTATCACCATTAAGGAGTCTCCTTCCACCTCCACTTTATTGTAGCCATTCCTTATTGCAATTTTTAGACCTTGGTGCACAGCCATCAATTCTGCTTCGTTGTTGCTCATGATCCCTCCATTGTCTGTGTAAATCCATCTTGTTCTTCCCTGATCATCCCTAAACAGCCCTCCAATCCTTGCCGGACCAGGGTTTCGTTTTGAGGCCCCATCGAAATTCAGCTTTATGAAACCATTAGTGGGGGTGGAGAATTGCTTGATGCCATTATCGTCCCTCCTAGGTTCTTTCCATAGCTGAGGAGCTACCATTCCTTGGTTCAAGTTTAGTTTTTTAAGGATATTTTCTTCTTCCTATTCCTCTTTCCAATCCTCTTCCTTCCAGGTATCTGTAAGTATGGTTTCTCTTATATGGCTTAGGGTTTTTTCCCAAAGTTGATCTTATGTCATTTCTCTATCCTGGAAGATTCTTCTATTTATTTCCTTCCAGATCATCCACATATTCAGTCCTGCTGTCAGACTCCAAGCTCTCCTCACCACAGGGCTTTTAAATTGACCCCTACCCCAGGTTATGATGGTATTTTTAATACTCTGTTGATCTCTGTGTGATTTCCCATAGAGCCACCTGACCTTTTCCCATTGTTTTTGAGCTTCTGTACATGTATTCAACAGGTGTTCTTGTGTTTCCTGATCTTTTTTGCACGGGGGGCATCTGGGCGGTCCTTAAGTACCTTTCTTTTGGAGTTGGTCCCAGGTTAAAATCCGTCCTTTGGCAACCAACCATAGGAAATGGATCACTTTCGGCCACCTGTTACTATTCCAAATCTGTTTCCATATCTTTGTCATATCCTTTGCTTCTCTATTTGTCATGAGATGATAAGCCTCCTTTATTAAGAAGGTCCCTTTAATTGTGTGCCCCCATCTCAGGATGTCCGGACCTGACCTCGTGGGGATTCTCCTTGTCTGCATTTCCTTCTGGTAGAGTTCTGCCTGTTCTTCCTCTATCTATTCCCCCCATTCTTCCACTCTCTTCCAAGTTCTCCATGCTTCATCCTGACCTACTATCCTCCAGAAGTCCTTCACTATGATCATCTCTTTCTCAGTTGCTTCTCGACCTAGACTACTTAGGGCTTGTATTTCATTTAATCTTTCCCTTTGCTGCCATGCCTCCTCCCAGAATCTTGCTGAACTGCCATCCCTAATCTCCCAAAACGCATGCATGTTTATCATTTCTCTGTTGTGGCTAGCCAAATTCCACATTGTCGACCCTCTCGGTGTGTCCCTTATCCTGAGAAGATCTTCTGTTTTGGTGAGCATGTTATATTTTTCTGTCCATATTCTTTTCTAGAGATCGCTTCCTCCATTCATCTAGCGCCACCATAGCTTAGCTCCCATTGTCTGATTAAGAATATAAGGATCTCGAAGGCCAAGTCCCCCTTCCATCTTGTTTTTCGCCACTTCCTTCCAAGATACTAATGTCCATTTCCTTTGGTCCTTTTGACCTCCCCATATGAAGTTTTTGAATATCTCTATCATTTTATTGCAAGCTCCTTTCGGGGCTGCCATAGCAGATAATTGGTATATGGGAATAGCTTGCAAAACTGCCTTTGCTAGAACCGTTCTACCAGCAAAGTTCAGGGTTCTGAAAGACCAGATTGCCAGTCTTTTCGATATTTTTTCTAGCATTTGGTGCCAATTTTCCATTCTCAAGGGGTTTAAAGCCAGAGGTGTTCCAAGATATCTAGTTGGTAGTTCTCCAGAATGGAATCCAAAAGTTCTCGATAAGAAATTTCTAATGTTTGCAGCTGTATTGAAAAAATACGTGCAATATTTGTCATTATTAATTTGAGTACCAGAAACTGTCATGAATAGGTCCAAAATTGCTTTGATTCTACAAGCTTCCCTCAGAGAGACATTACAGAATAGCATAATGTCATCAACGAATTGCTGATGAGTAATGGGAAGGTTACTGCCCCAAATTTGGATACCTTTGAGCTTGTTCTCTCTAACTTCTTTCTTGATGTATCTCCCTAATCCTTCTACTGCTATAATGAACAAGAAAGGTGACAGGGGATCCCCCTGACGAAGTCCTCTGGAGGCTTTAAAAGGTTGGGATGGAGTGCCATTCACAAGTATAGAAAAGACGGTAGAAGAAATCATCGAAGAGATCCATTCAATCCATCTATCACAGAAACCAAAGGCTTTTAGGATTCCTTTCAGATACTTCCAGTTCAACCGATCGTAGGCTTTGGACAGATCAAGTTTAATCATCATGCCCGCTGCCTTTTTGACTTTTAGGGAGTGCACTATTTCTTGGGATACCACCAGACCATCCAGGATTTGTCGGCCCTCGATGAAACCTGTTTACTCAGGGGAGATAATACTACATAAAATCGGTTTGAGACGTTTTGCTATAAGAGTGGCAATGATCTTATATATCACATTGCATAGGGCGATAGGTCTGAAGCCCTGAGGATCTTCAGACTTATTCTCTTTAGGAATAAGAGATAAAAGAGTAGAATTGAAAGATGCACTTACCTTTTGGTTTCTTCTTGATTCTTCTACCACCTCCAGGATGTCTTGGCCCAGGAAGTCCCAACCTGCCTGATAGAATTCTGCTGTAAAACCGTCTGGGCCTGGGGCTTTATTCTTTTTCATTCCCTTTACTATCTCTTCAACTTCTTCCAAGGTGGTTTCCCTCATCAGAGCTAGGTTTTGGTCTCTAGTGATTTTGCTTGGGATTTCTGTACACATTCTTTCAATAGCTTCCTCTCTATCAACATTTGGTTCTGTCAGGAGGTCCTTAAATTGTGTAACCAGAGCTTGTTTTATCTCCTCGTGTTGAGTGACTCTTCTTCCCTCTTCGTTCTTGATTGAGAAGATTCTGTTTCTCTGTCTTCTTTGAATCATAGCTTGGTGAAAAAACTTAGTGTTCCTTTCTCCTTCCCTTAACCAGTTAACCCTGGATTTTTGCCGCCACATGATTTCTTCTTGTTTACGTCTTTCTTCTAATTGCCCTATTAGGATTCCCTCTTCCTTAGCCAGGTCCTCATTCCTGCCGGAGATTATTATATTTTGTTGGATCTGCTCCATCTTCTACTCTAGCCCCTGTTTATCTTCTAAAATATGGCCAAATTCTTCCTTGTTCCATTTCTTGATTTTTCCTTTTATTTCTTTTAGTTTCAGCTGGAAGGTCTGCATCCTATTTCTTCCCCTTTGCTCGCTTTGTCGCCACCATTTTCCCACTTTCTTCATGAAATTTTGATCTCTGATCCAAAAGGCTTCAAATCTGAAGGGTTTTCTTTTCGGGCTAGCTTTTATGTCTAATTCCATTTTCACCAACCAGTGGTCGGATCCCATCCCTGGAAGAATTACTGCTTCAATGTAAATGTCCCAGTTTAAGATCTGTTCTGACAAAAGGATTCTATCTAATCTAGATGCTGTCTGATTTCTACCTCCTCTCCTATTATTCCAAGTATAGATTCCATTAGTCATCTGAATATCCACAAGCCATTGTGCCTCTATCCATTCTCCAAAAGATTCCATGTCGCTCTCAGTTCTTCTGATTCCTCCTCTTTTTTCCTTTAAAGACTTTATCATATCAAAGTCCCCACCCACAACCCTGGGGAGCGTTGGAGAGAGGGCACGCAGGGCCGTCAGGTTTTGAAGAAAGATCATGCGCTCGTTCTGGATATGGGGCCCATATACATTTGAAAGTAAAACCCACTCTTGCGATCCTAAGATTCTGAATCTCCCTAAAAGTATACGAGGCAAGCTCGTCCAGTCTTCAAATTGTACCTCTTCTGGATTCCACATGATTGCTACTCCTCCAGCACTGCCTGATGCGTCTTGCCCCATAATCTCGTAATGTGGCTTGAAATTATTCATTATTTCTCTTAGCTTGCCTTCTGTTACTTTTGTTTCCTGGATTAGCATTATGACAGGCTTATCCCTCTTGAGCCTTTCTTTCAAGTATCTCTGTTTCCCTTTACTGTTCAGTCCTCTGATATTCCAGGTTGTAATAATCATTTCAAAAGTTTTTGGGGTTGTTGGAAGACCTCCGACAGAGGTATCACCTTCCATAAATTCACTAGCATATCTCCTACCATCTGAATAGTCTCACTCAAGGGTCTCCTTCCTCTTTTTCTTCCGCTTTTCCCTGCCAGGCCTGTTTCCATGTTCTGGTCTCCTTGTGATCCGAGATGCTCGGGTTGTTTTGCATTCCCTTTTCCTCTTTTCTCCTTGTACCTTTGGAACATGTCCTCGTAAAGTTGTTTTTGGTCCTCTGGTATAAATCTCTCATCTAGGTGTTTCCATTCCTGTATCAGTTTCCTCATAATCTTTTCTTCCTCTCCTTCTTGTTCCTGTTGCGGGTCTATTTCCATTTGGATTTGATCTTGGGTTTGGTCTTGTTCTCGGTCTACCTGTTCTCCCTCTTTTTCCGATGCTATTTTTTCCTTTCCCTTAGTTTCTTTTCTATCTTCTTTATGGGCTTCTCTTGTGTCCTCATCCTCTTCTTCTTCCTCCTCTTCCATTTCCAGGTCACGCAGAACTTCAAACTGGTTTTGGGATTTCTGCTTGGCTTCTGGATATAAGGGGTTAGATCCGCTCTTTCCTTTTTGTGCTCTTGTCTTTCTCAGTACTTCCGTAAACCCCCTATTGCTGTTCTCATTCGTCCTCCCTTCCTGATCTATTTTTTTCCTTTCTTCATCCTGGTTTGATGGGTAGTTGCTATTGTTCAGAGGGCAGTGTTTAAACAGATGGCCATATTCATGGCACCGTCTGCATATAAATGGGATGTGCTCGTAATCTACTGGCTGCTGCCATACTTCATCGTGATACTCTATTTCAATGTGGTCCGGTAGGGGCTCTGTGATATTCATGTAGACACAGATCCTGGCATATGAGGTATACTTACCCCTCTTTGTCGTTTCTGCTACCTTCACAAAGGAACCTATTGAGTTCCCAATTCCTTCTAGAATCTCCGGTTCCCAAAACTCTATCGGAAGCCCAAATAACCTCACCCAGACTGGCGCTGCTAACATCTTTTCTTTTTCTAGGTTGTAACATTCTTCCCATTGTCTCATGAAAAGACCTGCATTGTTAAAGAAATATGGACCTCCTTCAAAAACCTTATCCTTGTCTTCTAGGATTGTGAACACCACTATGAAAAAACCCTTTGCCCCCAATTTAAGGTCTATATGGCTTTTCAGTTTCCACTTTTGCTTGATCCATTTCACCAGATCTTTCTCAGACAGCCATGTTCCTATAACTTTGCAGATCAGGGCATGATCATTCATGTAGGTTCTATACTCTTCTAATTTGTTGTTCGGGATTACAAACCTGGGTTTTTTGGATTCCCTCGGTAAGCATTTGGATCTCGTCCTCGCCTGTCATTCTTCCCCATCATCGGCACATTTTTACTTCGGTTTCCCTGACTTTCGATTGTCCCATTGCGGCTCGATTCCCCTACTGTAACTTCTTTATAGGAGGGGATCTCTCCCCCCCCGCTTGCTTCCTTCATGCCTCTCAATCCGCTCTGTCCAGAGGTTTCCATTCTACTCTATGTATTACTAGCTCATTACTCATTTTTCATAGGTTCTCGCGAGGACTCCTACTCCTACCCGGGGCCAGGGCTACCAGAGGCCAGATGTGCTAGGCCCAAAACCCTACCTCTCCATCACCATCGCCTGCTCTCCCGCTCTCCGAAAAAACCCAAGTGGACATATAAGATTTTAACATTATGGTAATTTATTATAATATTTTGTGTGATGTGTTATCAATATAGTATTTAAAAATGAATTTTTAGGTGTTTTATGGGTTAAGGGCTTAGAGGATAGGGGCTAAGGGTTTAAGGTGTTAAGGTGTTAAGGGTTGTGGTTAAGAATTTAAGGGTGTAGAGGTTAGGGCTAAAAACTGAGTTAAGGGTTTAATTCTTTAGGAGTTAGGGTGTTTAGGGGTTAGGTCATTTAAGGCTAGGGGTTTTAGGTCTTAGGGGATAAGGGCATTAGTGGTGAGGGGTTAAGGGACTAAGGATTAGGGGATTAGGTGCACTAACTATCATAAACACCTTGTGGATACAGAAGGTTTGTTGAAGTGACACAATTAAAATGACCAACATAAATGATTGATTCGTATTATTGTAGTATTTGTTAGGTAGTCATATTTTTTCTCCTAGACTAAATTGGTCATTCATGTTAGTCATTTTTAGCTTTATTACTTATTATCTAGTTGTATATTTTATCTCGGGACTAGATTAGTCATTTATTTTAGTCGTTTTTAGTTGGGTCACTTAATATTTCTCATTTTTTGTATTATTTCACTTGGAAAAGTTATGATGACTAACATTTCAGTCACCTAGTCACTAATTTCCCATTTTCTATTAGTGATTTACTGACCTCTGCTAAAAAAAAAAAAAAAACCTTCAAGTTTCTTCCATCCTTTTTTTATCTGAATTTTGATCCCAAAATTAGTATTTTGAACCTTCTTCAACTACCTCTTCAATATTATAGCTCGAGCCCTCATATAAATTGCATGTATTCTCCACTTCTTAACGTGATCTTTGAATCCAGCCACCTCTGTAGTTCGTTCTCCATTATAGCCACCAACAATGCATTCTAAGATTTCAAAAATTCATCCAAAACTTCCAAATCCTTGATCTTTTGTCTTAATCTATTAACTTTGTCTTTATTAGTCCTTTTGATCAAGTGAGCAAGAGGAACTGAGTCCTCTTGTACTTACAGTCTTGGTTTTTTACTACTAGCATAAGTTTCCAAATTATTTGTTGCATCCACTAAAAGAGAGAAGTTCCCTTTCTCATCTACAATCCTCTTTCTTGACATCCTATCACTCACTATGCCCTTAGCTCCTCCATTCATATAAACATCTTCTTCATATTCCTAGGGAAAAGTAGATTCTTCTTTTGGTGACTTTGATTCCATAATGACCTCAATATCAGGTGATGCTTATTTGACTATTTTATTCTCTTGAGAAGAGGGATGTATACTTCCAAGCAACCCTCTAGCTATTTTGAGGGGTGGTATTGGCTCCACAACTTTATATGACATGTCCTTATGTTTCTTTTTGTTTTCCTTTTCTTAATTACCTTTCTAAGGCCGACCAATCTTAGACCCTTATTTGGACCCTCCAATATTTGCTATAGATCCTCCTCTAGGTTGATTTTGGACATTAATAACCTGCCTTGTATCACTAGATTGATATGTTGCAAGAAACTCGTCCCAGGTAGAACCCCCATTTTGGATTGCAGATTACTGTGGGGTGGTTTCTGAGAAGAGTTCGGATTTACCACAGTGCTCATCTTTTTGTATCGACGTTTCGAGTCTAAAACCATACTCGAAACGTCGATACAAAAAGATGAGCACTGTGGTAAATCCGAACTCTTCTCAGAACCCCCATTCTTCAACTCTTCATTGACAAGTATCTTGATTAATCCATAATAGCAGAGTTTATACTCAATTTTAGTTTCACAACTCTTATGCACCCCTCTATCCATTTAGTCTAAACTTTTAAGAAAAAAGTATGGAACATTAATAAACTGACCTGATTCAAAATAGGTTAAGAGTTGAATATGGTATAGGAATACGTTGGAGTATCGCCCTTCATAAGATAGAATTTTTTGCAAAATATACAAGAGATTCCTCCATTTCTTAACGATGTGGCTCCTTGGAGCTCCAACCTTCTAGTCAATGATGTAATCTTCCCTACCAAGAAATCATTGCCAAATCCCCAGTTCAACTTTACCCGTTTTGAACCATCGCTCTTTGGTAACTAGTAATTCTATGGCTTGTGAAATGAGTTTTTCTGATAACTCAAATTTCAATTCACCAATAGTGACAAATTTACCATCAAACCCTTGCACTAATTCCCTAGTAATAATAGATTCAAAGTCATTAAATTTGTACAAGAATGGAAGCCATTTGTCTTCCTACAAAATAGGGATACTGGATTCATATTCCACAAACCCTTCGACCTCTTTAACTGAAGATGGTTCCATCCTTACATGAGCCATACTTCCTACAACACCAACAATGTAACCAAAATATAGAGAAACCACCACTTGAAATTCTCAACCATTGTCATGTAATACCACAACACCAAAAGAAAACCATTACTTTCAATATTAACAATTGCAGCCTTGTGTTACCATAGCCCATATACCAGTTCGAACCTGAAGTGCGAGAATGATCTTGCTTAGATATGTATTGCATGCAATCAATTAAAACTACAAACCACTTTGGAATTGAGTACATGCAACGCCTTCGTCTTGTCTTACCTGAATGTAATTAATTAGAATGACAAGTCATTTCAGGCTTGGACACCTGCACCGCCTTCCCATCCTCTAAGCTTCATTATTATAGACTGTAATTATTCCCCGCAAGGTACGAGAGTTCAATTAGAAGTAATAGATTTTGGTACAGTTGCCAAAAATGGTGAAAAGGTAATCATTAGTAGCTATGCATGGAAATTTGAAAAGGAACATTGATTACAAAGGTCATCACCCCAAAATCTGGGACCTGAAACAATGCATGATGGGTTCATATCATAACAATACTAGGATATGGAAGCTGAACTTTATGATTACATTATAACTCCATTAAATGCATTAACATGGATAGAAATTATTGCTTCATTATGATATAGGTTCAATAGACTATAATAATTTTGACATGTCAAACATTTAGGTACCTCTAATTATCTTTTTACTAATATTAGTATTTTTTTTAATGGATAATAAATGTGATTCTACAAAAAACATGCAAACTTCACATAATCAGATCTTCATTTGGCATGTGTTATGTAACTGAGTTCCTGCACTCATAACTCATTTGTGCACCAAAGAATTATACATGTACCATAGGATCATTTCTACACCAAAATATTATTCATGCACTTAGTGCAGAAGATAACCCTTCAATCTCGACATTGCTTGCAGAATATAATAACTTTGAAAAAAAATGTCTCATGTTGGATCAGAAATGAAAAAAATACAGAGCTCAGAGCCTTTTTCTACTAGGAAGTGTCACCATGCTCAATTCTGAATTTTATATAGCTTTCAAAAAAAATTATCGGAGCTTGAGAGCAGAGGGAATAAAGGAAAAAGGGACAGGAATACTATAAAAAAATGGGAGGGAATATTACTAGGGAAATTTAGAAATAGAATAGAGTAATCTATAATAGGGGGAACAAGAAAAGGGACAAGGAAAAAAAAATTAAGGGAATAAGAGGGAAAACAGAAGTGGGAATCAAGGAGTTAACTCGAAGAAAGGGAAAGACATATCTTTGTGTGATAATGAAGAATGAAGAGGGACAATAGAAAAGGGAAAATAATAATGAAAAGTACCCAATTCTAGAACGATGATGTCTCTGTCAAAAAGGAATTTTGTAACCTTGTAGCAAAAAATTAATTACAGCAGGGTTTTTGTGCTACCTACATGCAAATTAAGCATGCCACCTCCCCTAAAATTTGATAAGGGTTGTGTTACCATTGGTTATTTTATGTTCCCACCAAAAGTTTCCTGTAGAAACCTACTTCTTCTTAGAGATAGGTTAGTCATGTACAAAAAGAAATCAGGAATCCCATTTTATTAAAAGAAGAGATCCTACCCGCCTGTGACCTGGTTTTCAAGTAGACTCTTGCAAAACTACACCAACAAGTTGATTTTCATAGTTATGCATTTTTTTAAATAAATTTTTTATTATATTAGTTTTTTTTTTCCCAATTTCTTTCTTTTTTTTCTTTTTTAATTAATATATTATTATTATTATTCAAAGAAAGAGAGATAATATAATAATCTCAGCAGGTCAAATATCATCTCTGCCCACCATCTTTAGATCTACTTGTTGTTCAACTTACTTGACAAATTCCTTCTTGGAAAGGGGTTGTTGATATAACTTGAGTTGATGCCCATTTACCAAGAAGACAGTCTCCTTCTCGTCAATTCTCTTGATTTTAATTGCTCTGTTGTCGAAATATTTGACCACTTCATACGATCCCTGCCAACAAGTGTGAAACTTTCCTTCAAAATTTTTAAACTTTGAATCGAACAGTACCCAATCGCTTGGCTGAAACTGCTTTCTCTTGATCAGCTTATCGTGCCATCTACTATGTTGTTGTTGGATCAAAGTAGTTTTTTGTATGGCATCTCTTCTCATCTCATCCAACTCATTTAGTTGCAAGATACGTCACCATTGTACCTCAGAAAGATCTAAACCCAACTGAACTACAGCCCTGAAAGTCTTGATCTGGAAATAAATCGATAGCAAGACCTGCTTCCCATAAACCAGTTCATACGGTGTATGACCAGTAATATTCCTCCAGGTAGTCTTGTATTCCCACGAAGCCTTTGGTAACTTTTTTTCCTAATCCTTTTTATTCATGCTAATTGTTTTGGTAAGGATTGTCTCAATCACTTTATTCATAGATTCCACTTGAACATTAGTTTGTGGATGATAATGGGATGACTTCCAATGGTGGATCTTGTACTGCTCCATGATTTCGTTCACAATGTTAAAAGTAAACTGGCTTCCATTGTTAGAAACTTTTTCCCTACGCACACCAAACCTCACAAAAATTTCTTCAAATAGAAAATCAATTACAGACTTTTTGATAGAATATAAAATAGCTTTAGCCTCTACCCAATTTGTAACAAAATCAGTACAAACAATAATATACCTTTTATTTAAATATGGAGGTGAAATTGGCCCTACAAAATTAATTTCCCATTTTTCAAAAGGTTCAATCATCACCTGTAGACATAAAGTCATTTCATCTGCTTACACTAGGTGGCCAATCCACTGGCAATTATCACATTGGCTGACATATATTTTGGCGTCCTTAAAAAGGGTTACAAAACTAATTTCCCATTTTTTTAAAGGTTCAATCATCACTTGTGGACATCATGGCATTTCATCTACTTGCACTGGGTGGCCAATCCAATGACAATTATCACATTGGATGACATATATTTTGGCGTCCTTAAAAAGGGTTGGCCAAAAGTAGCTTCTCTAAGAACCTTATAGTTTCTCTTGTCAGTGAAGTGGCCCTTGCATGGACCATCATGGGTTGCCTTCACAATATCAGACACATCTTCCTCTCTGACACACTTGCGAATAATCAAATCAGAACCTATGTAAAAGAGCTCACCATGTATTCATGAATATGAAGCACTATTTTTAATGATCTTTTTCTTTCTCTAGCGGACAAATGTGGTGGTGTTTTCCCTGTGACCAAATAATTATGTCTACAAACCAGAAGAGTTATTCGACACAAAAAACAAATTTTCGTCAGGAAATGAATCATCAATGGGAAAATTTTGACCATGATTATCTAATCTAGATAAATAATCAACAACAACATTAGATTTTCCTAACCTATCAATAATTGTGATATTAAATTCCTACAACATTAGTATCCACCCGGTAACTCAACCACTAGTTAATGATTTATTCATTAAATATCTAATTGCAGAATGATCAGTGTGAAAAAAAACTTCATATCCATTAATATAGTGTTTGAATTTATTTATGGCAAAGACTACAACTAAAAATTATTTTTCCGTGACCATATAATTCAACTTAGCAGGAGACAATTTTTTGTTGGCATAATAAAAATGATTCTCTTCTTGGCCTAAAGTTGTGCCAATAGCAATGTCTGATGCATATGAAGAGATGTGAAATGGAAGGGACCAATTACGCCCCCTCAAGATTGGTTCATTTACTAATTTCTCTTTTAGGTCCTCAAAGGCTCATTGGCAAGCTTCAGTTGAGGAGAAATCACAATCCTTAGCCAACAACCGAAAAAGAGGTGAAGCTATCCTAGAAAATTTCTCAATGAATCATCGATAGTATCCCGCATGACCAATAAAACCCATCACTTCCCATTGTGTTCTAGGTGTAGGCATGTGTATGATAACTTCTATTTTGGTTGGATCTACCTAGATATCCTTATCGGAAATAAGATGACCAAGGACCACTCCTGCTTTACACATCAATCTACATCTTTTGTCACTCAAAGAAAGACGGTCCTCTTGGCACCTAATTAGATTTTTCTTCAAATTTTGGAGGGATTCCTAAAATGAATCATCAAATACTGAAAAGCATCCATATAAATCTCTACACACTCGAGGTCAGCAAAAATATCTAATACTGCCCTTTGAAAAGTAGTAGGAGTGTTGCATAACCCGAAGGGAAGCACTCAATAATCGAATGTTCCCCAAGGACATGTAAAGGTAGTCTTGTCTTAGTCCTCTGGCGCATTTTTTATTTGGTTATAACCACTGAAACCGTCCAAAAATGAGAAGTAATTTTTACCTGCTAAGGTATCTAACACTTGGTAAATAAAGGGAAGTGGAAAGTAATCTTTGAGAGTGTCTTTATTCAGTTCTCAATAATCAATACAAATTTGCCACCTCCCATCCTTTTTTGGGACTACTACCAATGGAGAGACTCATTGGCTATTAGATATAGGATAGATGAAACTGGAATCCAAGAGTTTCTAGAGTTCTTCTTTAACAAATTATATCTCGAAGTGCGAGATTCATATGCCTTTGGGGTTGTCGAATAGGTCGGGCACCTTCTTGAATATAAATATGGTGAGTACATGTTTCAAGAGGAATTCCCTTCATGCCCTCATAACTCCATGCAAAGGCATCTAAATGGTCTCGCACCATACTCACAGACTGCTCTTGTTGGGATGAATCCAATTTTGTACTAATATATAAATATCATCCTAGACTTACCTCAACAAGAGTAGTGTCAGGCTCATGAACATATGTAGTGGCTACCAAAATTTGTAGCGATGATGAGGATTGTGGGTCATAACTCTCTTGGAAACTACGACTAAAAATTTGACGAAGGAGTCTAAAGTCCTGCATAGTATCCAAGTTACCAAGACAGTCTTGGATCACACTCTCCTCAATACGCTCAGTATACTGATGAACCTGATCTATAATAGAAAGAGATTGAGTCTCTTCATCACTGAGCTCTTGAATAGATCTGGTAAGTGGATACAAAGTGACCTTCTTCCTAATGTCCCCATGGGAAATATAAATGTCACCGGAGCGAAAACCTATGTAGGCATCAGCAACAGCAAGCCATGGTCATCCCAAAATCAAAGGGTTTCCCCAAATCGGATTCTTTGGTTTTGAAACAATAAAATCTACATGGTACTCCCATGAATCGATTGAGACAATCACATCATCTAACACACCCTCTTACTTGATTTTAGATCTATCAGCAAGTTCAAGCGCAGTGGGGGTAGGACAAATGTGAAACGTCCTAAGATGCTCCATTGATTTCCTAGTCATTACATTAATAATTGCTCCAAGGTCTATCAACGCATTGGGAACAAGGATTTCACCTATCTGAACAGAAATGATTGGGTTTCCAGGATCAGTATATTTTTCAACTTGAGCACATCCTGTCATCAACTCAATTATTCTTCTGAAAATTTGGATAATTCTGGTTTCATCTCTTTTCCTCCCTAGATTTTTAAGACAAATTTATCATACAATTTTTGTGCATATGGGAATCCATTTTAAGGCATGTAGCAGAGGAATCTTTATACAAAGGTTTCTCAACTCAAAATATGGGTCAAAGTCAGGGTTGGGATCAATTTTCTCCATAAACAACCTTTCTGGATAAACAGGTTGGTTTGGAGAAGAAGGTGAGGATTTTGAGTTTACAGGAATAGGTTGTTGTGAAGCCTTTCCATTTTTTAATTGATTAGGAGTCTCCTCCTCATTTTTCTCTTCAATGATCACCGTAGGTTGTTTCTGTTTTTGTTTTTTATTTTTTGGGTATATCACCTTTCCCGATCTCAGTTGTAAATCATGAATTCCAACTAGCATAGTCTGATAAATAGGGAAAGGGATTGGTTCGACTGAATGAATCAATTGTACCACTTATTATTTGGGTTTGGCATAGTTTGTGCTAGAAACTGAGGTGGCCTAAATGGTGGTGGCAACGGTAAAGGTGGTGGAATCGATTGTGTTTGTTGAGGTAGAGCAGATAGAAATGAGGTTGTGCTAATGTATAAGATACATATTGTGTATGATAAGTTTGGGGAGGTATACGGTATGAAAAATGAGAGTGTGGTGGCCCCCTCCATCCATGTTTTCAAGGGGGAGGAGACTACCCAAAGTATGGATAATGCCCTTGCTGCCAATTCTAAGAATAATTCAAATTTTGATACGGATACTGTGGCAACCCATGAGTACTAGGAAAATATGGTGCAAGTTCAGAATGCATACTTGTACCTCCCTGAGGCCATGATTTCCATGCTCCCATGGCATGCAGTGGTTCAAGTGTTGAATGTTCCTCTTCAAAATATGCTTTCAATCCTATGTATAGAAGGGAATTCTTGGGTATAATGTTTACCTACACAAATCACATAGTTATTAGCAACTCTGACATTTGAAGGACATTCACGTAAAATATGCTTCTTTCTACATTTTGGAAAATAAATGGACATTGAAGCTTGTTCTTCTGCTAGTTTTTGTTGAAATTTCAAAGAATCTATTTGCTTACTAATAGTATTAATTATTTCAATTTTCATATTATCCATTTTATTTTCAATTCCAATTATCATAGCATCAGTATATCTGGATTTGTTATTTTAAAAATTACTTCTAATTCCCTTAACAATTCTAGACTAATTACGTGAAAAATTCCTGCACAGTTCACATATCTGGTCAAAAGTGAGTTGAGAAATATCTCCTTATCCTAATAGATTCAAATTATTTCTAGAACCATCCAAAATCCCTAGTAGAAATAAGGTCATACTAGTATTAGGATCAAATTTATGTTTGGATCTTTGAAGGATATACAAGAACCTTTCGAGATAATCCTGCAAACTCTCATCCTCATTATGTGTGATTGTAAAGATCTCATCTTGCATTTTTGGGTTTTCTAGTATTCTTGGTATTTATTCATAAAGGTCCTCTTAATTTGATCCCAAGTAGTTATAGTGTTTCCCACCAGCGCCATAAACCAATGTGAAATTGAGTCTTTAAGGGTAGCGGGGAAAAGTTTCAATTTTTGGGAATCCAATGAATAATCATAACTCCTGCAAAGTATGTCAGATTCATAAAGAAAAGCATCAAGATCCTCATGTACCTTACCATGGAAATGAGGAAGAAATGAAGGTGGAATGTTTTTCATTTGCACATTATCATGAGGGTCTACAGTAGGGATTCATTCAAAAGTGTGTTCTCATCGGTATTCCCTTTTAACCCCTCCATCTCCTCTAAACCTTCTATGTGGGTCATATTCGTCGGTTCCTTCACCATTGTCGTTCCTTTGATTTTCCATACTTCCTTCTCCAAATAAACTAAACCCAGCATTAGATGAAGGCTCAATGATTTCATCTTCAGATACGAAAATTACCTTCTTTCCTATTGCTAGTTATGAAACACTAGAGTTGTTTCTTCCAGAATCCAATGGAAATGTACCAGCCTGATTGATTTGAGTAAACTTGGAGTGTTGACTTGCAACAGAAGGTCCACTGTGAGAAGAAAATAATTCCAAATCATTAGTGTTTCATCTGCCCTTCTTTGGATTTAGACCCCTACCCCTCCTAGTCATTTAGTTAAAAAAAGAAAAAAATCAAAAAATCAAAAAATTTCATACTGCAAAAATACTTGCTGGAAAAATCAAAATCAATTTTAATGTTGTATCTATCTCAAAAATGTACCTACAAAATCATTGACCAAAAAAAATTATCCTCTAGAAATGGAAGTACACTACAAATAAGACAAAAGCATAACTCCTTACAACTAAAAATAAAAAAAATTAATTAATTAAATTAAAAAAAAAAATTAAAATTAAAAAATTAAAAAAATTAAAAAACAAATAAATATAAAATGTAAATAATAAAATAATAATAATAATAGGAAGAAAAGTAAAGAAAAATTAAAAAATAAAAATAATAATTAAATTAAATAAAATAAAATTAAAAATTAAAATTAAAAAAAAAAATTAAAAAATAAAAAATTAAAAATAAATAAAATTACCAAAATTTTTACCAGAAGTCCATTTTCAACGCCTTCTTGACAATGGTACCAAAATCTTGGGTGTTAAGATTGTCTCCTACAATCCTCAACACTTAATTGTCAAACCATGGCTTTGTAAGCTTCGAGGCATAGCACTTCAATGCCAAAATTAGTCTTGTCAAAATTTTCAAAGAAAACCTATCCCTATATAAAATAATCAAACTTTCCAAGTTTTGTTAAAGAAAAAGATTGAAAACTCTAATTTAACATTATTGTACTCACTTTCATGGAAACACCAAGATATTTCTAGGTGTTGGCTTCTTTACTCACTAGTAATCTAATGAACTAATATATTATCTAAAATAAATCTTCTAAATCAAACTCAGGTTTCAAAAATATTGCAAACAAGCACTAAACCAAACCATACAATTCATTAAATGATTCTTGTACTGAGTAAATAAATCTTCCATGTTCTTGTATTGAACACACTTTGCACTGTAGTCCAAACCAAGAAAACCAAGCAAAGAAATCATTCAAGCCTTTTAAGATGAATCTTAAAGAAAGTCTATGAAAACACTGATAAGTCTAATCGATCAATCAAAACTCGTGTTATGAAGGCAACTATTGTAAACTTCAAGGTTGCACTCAAATCATCAGAAAGGATTTACACCTACTTGGGCACAAACCAAATGGTTCAAGCAAAAAGGCACTATATATTTTTCTATTATGTATTTATAAAAGGAAAACAACCATAACAAAATCTCAGTGCACAACTCGTTTTATAATGAATACTATTGGATTTAAAATCAAAGAAAGAATCACCAAGCTATTCGAAATATTCAACAGAAAAGGAGTATCCAAGGGACTTTGTTCCTACACTTCATTGTTGCGTTCTTGCACTGAAAAATAATCATACAAATGAACCCACAAACTTCAAGCCTTCAAAGTTAAAATCATTTCAAGTATAAATATATTTGAAATAAGTCCAAAGCAATATCATTTTATCTATCCCCAACAGTGGATGGATTTCAAATAGCCATCCTTACCAAAGACTAATATTATAGCTTCGAAGCTTCGAGGCTCATCATAGGTCTATGGTAAATAGATCAATTGAAACAAAAGGTTTTATGAAGGAAGCTCACTCCAGTATCTATACAATATATAGGCTCAAATCACAGCCTTAGCTCAACAAAACCACTCAACAACAAACTTAAACCTTCATATATGTTCGACTCTTCAACAGTATTTTCATGCAATCATAAAAAGATTCAAATCTTTGTTATCATTAACCTTCATAGGAAGGTATACACATCACAGGGTTGCAATGCTTCGGGATACAAAGGTAACTTCAAATATGAGCTAATAAAAGACCACTGCGCACTCTTTCATTACAATATGCACACATAAACTCCAATTCTAGATCAAGATAACTCAGAAAACCAAGTTTTGTAGCAATGTCTGCATATCTTTCAAACGTTCAAATCTATTACCTAGAGATGAACTAATAAAACCCCAAGAACACACCTCTTATACATTAAAACAATAAAATGACCACAAGATCTTATACTACTTTTTGTGGGAAATAACACACAAGATTACACACCACAATAGTAAATAAGATATAAAATACACACGTAGAGCGAACTAAGGGACAACGAGTTGGCTTGGTTGGCCCCTATTCAATCAGATCGTTTCCCTATAAATAAAATATTAACGACAACATTTCAATGATCAACACAAGATAGAACGTGAGAATATATTGAAATGTAGCATTAAGCTCTATTTTATTAATAAAAGGTCTTTGTTTAGTACATCAATACATAATGATCTAGCCCCTGAAGCTCTGGGTGATACCAAAAATAACTTTACTACATACAATAGTAATAATAGTATCGCTAACCTATATCTCTTCCCTGACTTCATATATATAAGTTTCTTACGGTAATACAAGCCAAAGTGAGGCATTCATCCACTAGAATAAAATAGAACTGATAGAAAAAATCATGCCAACAATAGATCTTCAAAACAATGGTTGATATGCTCAAATCTGATTTCCTCTCACACCATCAAAGATCAAAATTGTAGTTGTTATCTGAAGATCAGTAGAAGGCATGCAACTCCTCAATTTCCATGAAACCCTTTCTCTTTCATAATTGGCTTTGACTGCCAACCAAACTCATTGCCTGATAAACTTCTTTGACTAGTTGGGAATCGGAATTGGGATTAGTGCAGGAATAAACTTAGGGTTGGTTCAAGAACTAGAGCAGCAATCCCGAAACCACTTATTTACATGTACCAATCGCACCTTATAATGAATGACAAATAAATAATAATAAAAATTCCTTAGGATAACAAAAAATGTGGGCATACAGTCATGACAATATTCATCTATGAACCTATTTTAAAGATAATCCATTTTTATTTCTAATCTCATGAACACATTAATAAAAAGTAGAAATGCATGCATAAAGGTCTTTTTTTGGTTGTAAAACAGAGGGTAGAATAGGGTTGTATGGGTAAAACATAGGACAATTGTGTGGCCTAACAAGCCCTCGAACATTGGCCCTTTCAGCATCACCCACAAGAAGGGAAAGTCTCACCTGAGGCATCTTATGAGGGTCCAATGTAGGAGCCAAGATAGTTTTATAGTGATGAAGGGGATGTGAAGTCTATATTATTGTGATCATCCTTCACCATCAAATAAAAAATTTAAGTATATTCCAAATCCCTTGCAATTACTTATACATTAACATAATACAATATATAAACAACAAATAAATCAGCTAATATTATGTGCAGTGATAGCCAATAAACCCAATAGATAATTTTATTACTACTGAAAAACCCTTCTTTACATTGTAATTGCTACAAATCACTAGCCTAATTCATCAATTTATAGCGCAAACATGCTATCTCATCTATCCATTGACTCGTCCCTATCTATTACATCGTGACCTCCATTATCTATAAATTTACGTTGGGCATAAGAATGACACATAACCTAGTTTTACAATGGGAAATCCCTAATACTATGGATAAAAACCTGAAAACTAGCCTAAAATATTACCTTCCTTTTCACATTTTGTGCACTACTCCTTGCTTGGCATTACCACGTGATATCCATATATGAAGTGCTCCTCTGTGTGGAATCCTCAAAATCCTACCTCAAAACTACTGCTCCAATAGATCACTATGTAGATTTTCCAGTTGTTCTGAGGATCTAAACACAAAGCATGGTAGCATTAGCTTTAGTGATTTCCAATTCATCCACTATATCATACTAGAAAAAGGAGAATGTCGTTCAGGTTGTTTTCTAGGGTTGAACGGCACTAGGAAAAAAAATCTAGGAGTAGAAACAACAAAATTATGCAGGTTGAAAGTGTTCTCCAAAATTCCATTACTACTTATAGCAGGGTTAGTGTTGTTTTATTTTGCTTTTATTTTGTTTTTGTTGTTATAAGCTTTGCCTCTATAGGTCACACCCATGACTTCTTCCTGTTCAAATCAATATGATGATACACTAGTTTGAGCAAGTATTTACCATGTATATGTTATGTGGGAGATGTTAATTGTGACATAAGGTGGGCTCATCAAGAGAAAAAGAGGTAACTATTCTATTTACAGTATTATGAACAGAAATTAATCCCGCTAATTCTTTATTCTTTGTAGTGGTTTTCCAAGTAAAAATGAAGGGTGGTTAGCTAAATATTTGTAGTTCAAGAAAACTCTATCGCCCTTTATTCATTTGAATCAAACTTTCTTGTGTGTTCAAAAATGCACAAGTACCCCCAAAACAATGATGATCGGAATTCAGACATAGGAGAAACTCGAGTATCTATTGCCAATATAGTCATCCTCTTGGTGAGAAGGCATTTTGCCTCATGCCAAGGATGATATATGAACGATTCTACAAGATGCAAGAAAAAGTGTGGTCGACTGGTTAGAGGTGTCTCTTATAGGAACAAATAGAGTGGAAGAAAATTTGAGGGTATAAAACAATGAAGAAAGTGCAGGGTTTCCATTTAATTTTATCTGAAAATGTTGAGTTTTGAATGTTTTCCAAATGATAAATGGCCAAGTTCTTGACATATGCATAGTATGATTTTTTTGTGGTCGTAAACCAAATTTAGGCCAAAGCTCCTAGCAAGGTTGATGCATGTGCCTATCATTGAAATTTGGGGAAACTATGGGATGCATTTCCCCAAGAGAAACCCAACTACGCCATGAAGAAACCATCTTTCCCCAAGACAAAATTCAAAATTGGATAAAGGAAATTATTATTAATTGGTTTAGATCTTCTCTCTCTATTATTTAATGTGGTGCAAATTTATTTGGGAAAGTAATCATTAAAGCATGTTGAAAATATATTCAAATATTATTAAAAGAAAATGTGAATTTATTTTTCCCGCAATTTGGAATAAGACATGGAGAGCCAATGAGATCCCAAAGGTAAATTCCTTTTGTTAGCTTCTTTCCCACAAAAAAACCTTTCCACTGAAAATATTTGTAAACGGGGTATAGTTGGTCCTTCTAGATGTCCCTTGTGTGAAAAAATAGAGGAATCCATATCTCATATGTTTCTCTCATGTTCTTATTCGAAGGTGGTTTGGGCCTTAGCCCTAGGACCTCTATTTCCTAAGATTTGTTGGCCTTCAAATATTCTATCCTTCTTTTCCTCTTGGCACAAATCCTATTTGGGCTCCCTTCAAACCAAATCCTCTATCAAAGATATCTAGATTGATCTCCCTAAGTATCTCTTCCAGCAAATATGGCTAGCTAGAAATAGTTGCATCTTTTGAAACTCTCCTATCTCTTCCTCAACATTGGTCCTCAAATATCTTTCCTTCTATTTTTGAATTCAATCCACCAATTTTAGACCCCTCCCTAGACTCCCTTGAACATGGTTGGTTTTCACCCTAGAGCACCTCTCCTCCCATCCTTCCTTATATTCCACCAGATCTAGGCAAAAAATCCCTCTAGTGGAAACTGCCACTATTTTCACAAGAATTTGATAACTAAAAGCTTTAATGTCAGAAGTGGATTTTGTAATCTGACGAATCATCCAAGCACAACCCAGGGGCGACAAGAGGGGGAGGGATGTAATTAATCCCAAAGGAAATATTGTGGAAAAATACTCATGGAGGCTTGGGAAAAAGTCCAATATCCAGGTTGAAATGTATGAGCTCCTTTTGGGACTCTTTCTTGCTCGCGAACATGGAAATAAGGACATAACTATTTTAAAATATTCCTTCTTATTAATTTTTTATTTAAATACCCCTTAAAGACAATTCCCTCAATAACCTATTTCGGCAAATCAAAAGCATCCTCCTATATTTCACTAATGCATCCTTTTTTCATATTCTAAGAAATTTGAACTCAGAGGCCAATGCCGAAGATAATAAAACATGCCTTATGCCTGAGGGGAGCTACGAAATTAATGGTATATTGGCCAAGGTTTTAATTCCCTAAAATTTTCTATGTTTGCACCCCTCATATCTCCATTTGTTATTTCCTCCCCTATTGATCCCATATGTTATTATCCCCATTCTGCCTCACCCTAGTGCAATATGTCTCTCTTTTCATATGTCTCTCTTTTCATATGAAGCAATGAGTTGAAGGACATGTAAATGGATGAGATACAATAATGATAATTTCATATAATTCACTAGGCTATGTTAAATAAGTTATTAAGAAAATAATTAAAAAATACATAAATACCAAAAACTAAAGACATGAAAATTGGAATGAAGCATGCATATAACAATTTTGAATATTTTTCTTAATGGAATTTTGAATCACCTTCTTTATAAATTAATAATTCTTATTTTAAATAATATAAATAATTAAATGTAAATAAACTAAATTAATAATTCTTATTTTAAATAAATATAATAATTAAATGCAAATAAACTAAATATTATTAGTAAATAATTTTAAAAATAAATATATAAAATTTATAATATTAAAGGAATAATTTGAGATTTTGGATGGGAAAATGGCAGGGGCTACTAGGGTTTTTTCATGTTGCATAGTCAAATTGGATGTGTATGATCTCTTCTTTAATGTCCTCACTACTCTGGAAAACAATTTTGTGATCTCTTTTTTGCAAATAGCGATGGGAATGGTTGCTTATGGTTTGCCTCTTTGTCATTTTAACCACCTTCTCATTGTAAAGCTCTGAAGGAAGTCAAATATAGAGAGGGGTCTGAACTAGCAGTATCCCTTGATGCTCTGGGTCATTCCATTCTTTGTCACAACTTTAAAAATTCTTATGGGAGAATAATAATCGACACCAAGGAAAGCCCTAAACCGCTAGCTTTGGAGTGGAAGAAAACCAAGTCTAGTGTTTCATTTTAATTTCTCCTTGTGTTTGTTTTTTGTTCTCAGAGTTTTTCTTCAAGGGATACACTATGTTCTCTCAACCCCTACAATTTTGGGGCAAACGTGAGTCTTATTGCCCATATTTTCCTTATTCACAAGCTCCACATGATGTATCCCCTCCTTCTCAGATTGCACTAGCACAGAACAACATATTTCATATTTTCATCAAAAATATCAGTGGTAGAACATATATTTTCTGGTCCAAAATTTTATCCCTTGTATATTCTCTTAAGAAAGCCATAGAAGATAAGTGGGGTATTCCCATCAGTTTTTAAGGCTTGCAATATCAATTGATGGTTCTACAAGATTCCTCCCAACTCAAAGACTACAATATAACAAAGTATTAAACAACCATACTGAACATAAGGCTATGTGGGGGTGCTCCTGGTGCAAAGTTAACTAAAGGGACTCTTGTATCTTTTAAAGCAACAGTCCAAGGGAAGGTTCTCAGTAGATTAGGACCAAAATTTTCCAAGCGCTTATATAGTTGACCAAATGGAGCAAGCTCTATCTCTGGATTTTAACAATTGATAGGTAAATTATCTTTTACTGCTCTATAGTCAAAGGCTATTATTCGCATATTTAATGGCTATTAGCCAAAACCTTAAGTATTATTTCAATGAGTGTTCAATTCTTGGAAAGAAAAATGTGATATTTATTTATTTTCGAAAGGATTTTTTATAGTCCAACTTGATACACACAAAGACCTAGACTTTGTTCTTAATGAAGGGCCATGGTTCTGGGGAAGAGAAATTTTATTCATCACTCCATAGTTTCCTGAGTTCGATGCCAATACAATGGTGATGTCAACTATGCCAATATGGGTTAGGATTCCAAACCTCTATCTTCCCTTCTAGCATCACAAAGTTCTTGAGGACATTGGAAACACCTTATGAAAAATTATAAAAATGGATCTAGAAAGAACAGAGAATGGTATTTTCACCTTTTCTTGAATCTATGTGGAGATAGACCTTAGAAAAGTTCTTCCATATCACATAACATTGGAACACAATATCTTTCAATGGTCCCAAATTTTAGGCTATGAGAATACGACATTATGATGTTGAGTATGTTTTCAAATAGGATATTTGCAGAGTACATGTCCACAAGCCAAGAAAACCACAAAAAATAAAAAGAAACTCCCCAACAAGCTTAAAAGTTGGTAGTTTATGGAGAATTCTTTCTCTGAAGATGAAGAAGAAGACAATAAAGAGACTCAACAAGCCTAAACATAAGCCAATATGAATTGGAATGTCTTGGCATAGATAAGGACCAGTACTCCTCTACATATGGGTTCTGATATTGAGCACAGTCAGGCTAAGGAAGGAAATGGGGGCACTAAAAGAGCCCATGTCTCAAAGAGCTCGAACTCAGAAAAAGAAGTTTCCAATTTGGAAGGAGGTTGAGATCTGGCTTTGGTTCTTGTTGAATCAAATTTTGATGTTTCGTAGAAATTACAAAAAAAGAAAAGGAAAAAAGAAAAAATAAGTATTAGAAAAATTAGACAGATGAGAAGAGACAACAATTAGACACACAAATCACACACTTGTTGTTTATTGATCACATAAATCAATTACATATATAATAATTAAATCACTGACTTCGAGAAATTATGACTTAGACATGACACGACTCCAACCCATAACTTAGGAATCAACAACTTCTAGACTGACGCTTGGGAACTCACAATGACAACTCATGACAACACATGGAAGCATTACTTCCAATACCCTCCCTTAATTCTTACATGGAAAATATTAAAAACACATATTACAACAACAAGAATAACCTATGTCTAACTGGTCTTCATCAAAACTCACATCCACTCTGGAATCTTGCAAAAACTGCTCTTTCACCACCACTTCTTTGAGCTATCACTTGACCTCCATTTAAAACGTAACCACCTCTGACCATCATTGATGAAATTTGAAAGATCAACAATATTAACACTTCCGCTCGTCGGGGCTTCCATGATAAGAGTCATCAAGTAATGAACCATCCTATGGACCAACCACCATCTGTCAAATATTTCACTTTCAGCTATCCATCAGTTGTTAGGATGGAGGTCTAGATACTTAATGTGTTCAAAAGTTGATCAAACAACTTGACCTTACTAACACACAAGAATTGATGTTTTGGACACTGGTGCTTCCATTTTAAGAACCACCAACCCATTTTATAACCAGAATTGAAAGAAATAGAAAACTACTTGACAAATACATCTCAAAACTAGGCATAGAAAAGTCACCACGTACCTCTTTAGCACAGGTCTATCCAGGTGGATATTGGTGGCCACCCACCTATTCCACCTAGAACTCCAGTTAGTTTCATCTATTTCCTTGTTTATTTCAACATTTACTATTTTTAGCCGTTTTTCGAGTGCTAAACTTGCAAAGCAATTTTGACCCCTTAAACGACATTTTTTTGCGGTCCGCTACAAGCCCATAGTCGTAGGTAGGGGCCTTTTGCAAATCATGTATTACTAGGGGAGACCTTTCCAATAAGGTATCATACGCACCAAACGAAATAATATGACCAAGTTACGACCTCAAGAAGTTGGCTGCCCAACTAACCCCAACGGGGCCCACAAACTGTTGGTGTTACATCTCCTGGGGTTAGGGTTTTCTCTTGTTGTTCAATAATAAATAGGCCCTTGAGCCTCATTGTAATAGAATTCAAAGGCACATAGCCACCACATCTCTTCTCAAAGATAAGATACCATCGCCCAAGCTAGTTATTTCCATTTTGTTTGTAAGCATATTTATGTATTCTGATATTAATGAAATGAAGTGTTATTTATGTTGTATCTCTGTATTTATGATTATATCTATAATTTTTTGTATTCCTGTATAAGTTTGTATCAGTGGTATCAGAGCAGTCTCCTCATTCTCTATTCTTATTTTCATGTCCCCAATTAGGTTAGGGTATAAGGAGTTAGGGCTCAATATGCTTGAACCTTTGCAAGCCGACCTCGCAAACCCCGACAACCTCCCATAGCGGAAGAAAAGAAAGATGAGAGGACAGGAAATCCATTCAAAATATTTCTTGAGGAATCCCTCTAGTGAAAGAGGAACGCGATGATGGAGAACTTTTCCCAAATCCTTCGATGGCTACCCACAAGCGACACATCTTCATCCAGCAGCCACTCTGGAGGTGACACTCCTTTTAAGGTACAAGTTAACTTTGATATTCCCATATTTTAGGGCTAGATAGATGCAGACATCGTAGATAAATGGTTGAATCTATTGGAAGGATATTTTTTAGTTCATGACTTTTCCAATTGAGAAAATATTACGTTTTCACTTCTCAAAATTGCCCCACATGTCAAGGACTGGTGGGAAATCTATTGTGAACAAAAGGATGAGATTGAATCCTCACTGTTTTCAGCTGCACCCACTTGGGATTCTTTTCGAGATGCCATCAAGGAACAATATTGCCCTATCGGGAGCTATGAAGATAAATACATAAAGTGGACCACCCTATGCTAGGGAAGGGACCAAGATGTGTCGGAGTTCACAAATGTATTCCATACCCTCTGCATGAAGTTGGGTATCAAGGATTATGAGCAGCATTTGGTACTCAAGTACCGTGGTTCTCTACACAAGTACATCCAGGATGAGATGGAGTTTTTGGACATCTCCTCGCTCATCACGGCATACCAATATGTTGTCAAGATCGAGTAGAAGTTTAAATAGAAGAAGAGAGACTTTGGATCTGCAAATCTGAAGCAAGGAAAAGGCGCCCCCAAACCACAGAGAAAAGGTCAAATCCAAGGCAA
Source organism: Pinus taeda (assembly GCA_000404065.3). NCBI lineage: Eukaryota > Viridiplantae > Streptophyta > Pinopsida > Pinales > Pinaceae > Pinus > Pinus taeda. The sequence goes on along the minus strand of APFE030541954.1, from coordinate 58,791 downwards.
GGCTACCCAGGACAACCTGCCGAAGCCACAAGCAAAGAAAAACACCACGAAGCCAAAGAAGTACCCAGGAAAATGGTGTGAGTTCCATAAGAGCTCCACTCACAACAAAAGTGAGTGTCGGGCCAAGCAATCATTGGTGGCGGAGCTGAAGGCTTCCAAATCAGACGCAGGTTCTGACTCTGAGTCGGATCCTGATAAGGGAAATGATAAAGGGAAGCAGATCATTGGCATGGAGTCGAGTGCCACTGTGGCCTCCACCAAGATCCAGAAGAATAAGTATGAATATCCAGAGGAGGAGGAACACCTCCTACACTTAGAGATGTGGGTGAAGGTTTATCCGTTGCAGTTCATTGTCAACAAAGGGAGCCAAAAGAACCTCATTTCAGTAGAGGTCGTGAAGTGGTTGGGCCTACCGATGACAGCGCATCTTCATACATACACCATTAGGTGGCTTCACCAAGCACTAGATCTTCACGTCAGCTGACAGTGTTACCTTCACTATCACATCAAGCCCTTCACAAATGAGGTATTGTGTGATGTTTCTCCTCTTGAAGTTTGTGATGTATTATTAGGACAGCCATACTTGTGGAAGCGACATGTTGTATATGATTCTAGACCTTGCTCTATGATTATTACTTTAGGAAATAAGTTTTACATGATACCGGAGGTAGCCCCACCTACCGCCATCTCTTTGATCACTGCAAAGCAATGCAGTAAGATTATTTCCCAAACCATGAAATTTGTTTTTCTTATGCTACACCCTCAGAGAAAGAAGAAGGTTGTGGCCACGGCTTCCAGATAGGGCTCCACCGCACAGCAGCAGTAGATGGACAAGGTGTTATGAAACCAGCTCAAGAAAAAGATAGAAAAGATAGATCAAGTTAGATCAAGTACTGGAATCTTGTTTTAACTTTCAAATAAGTGCGCACACTTCTTCGTCATTCTTCCATTCCTCCCTTGCTTCGTTTATCCAATTTGGTTCGATAATAGAAATGTCGCACAACAATGCTTCCACATCCTCATCCTTTCTTGAGAGTGCATCTGCCACCACGTTTTGCTTCCCTTTTTTGTAGATGATTTCAAATTCATAATCCAACATCTTTGTGACCCACTTTTGTTGCTTTTCAAAGGATAATCTTTGTTCTAAAAAGTATTTAAGGCTATCATGATCCATTTTTACCTTGAAGTGTCTTCCCATTAGGTAGGGTCGCCATTTCTTAAGTGCATGGAGTATTGCCAACATTTCCTGCTCATAAATAGCTTTGTGTAAAAACTTTCCCTTGATTGGACGACTTTCAAAAGCAATGGGTCTTTCATCTTGCATTAGAACAACACCAATTCCATTTCCTGAAGCATCACATCCACAATAAAGGTTTTTGTGAAGTCCGGTGTAGCTAAGACTGGTGCTTGGCACATTGCCTCTTTAATATGTTCGAAGGCCTTGTTGCTTCGTGAAAGTCAATGAAAATGATTCTTTATTCAATAATGTTGTTTAGAGGGTTGTTATTCTCCATAATCTTAACAAATCTTGCGATACTACCCTGTCAACCGAGAAATCCTCACAAATATCTTTAGGATGTGGGGATTTTCGTTCCTTAATGCTTGAATTTTGCTAGGGTTACCCTTAACACCTTCGTGAGATACATATGACCCAAATATTCCACCTCTTGTACTCCAAAGAAACATTTGGATCTTTTTGCATATAATTGTTTCTCCTCAATAGTTTAGCACCCTGTCAACATGTTCAACATGATCCTTCCAAGACTTGTTGTAGATTAGTATATCATCAAAAAATACTAACACAAATTTTCTAAGGAAGGGTTTGAAAATGGAATTCATCAAACCTTGAATGTAGAAGGTGCATTGGTAAGGCCAAAAGGCATGAACAAAAATTCATAATGACCCTCATGAGTTCTAAATGTTGTTTTTGGAATGTCTTCAATCTTCATTCTGATTTGATGATATCCTGAACGAAGATCCAACTTGGTGAATTAAATTGATCCATGCAATTTATCCAATAATTCATCAATGACAGGAATGGGAAATTTATCTTTAATAGTGAGCTTGTTGAGCTCCCTATAATCTTAACACATGCACCATGATCCATCCTTCTTGTGAACTAATACTGCTGGAGCAAAGAAAGAACTTTGACTAGGTTGAATTATACTAGCCTCTAGCATTTCTGCAACCATACGTTAAATTTCACTCTTTTGGACATAGGGATATCTGTAAGGCCTGATGTTTGGAGGAACACTTCTTGGAATCAAATTAATAGCATGATCATAATCACGAATAGGTGGAAGGCCCTTGGTAGTCTCAAATACCTTGGAATGATTGTCCAAGACTTTTTGGAGATCTGGAGAAATGGATGATTTCGATGTGGCAACCTCTAGTGAACATAACTGTGCAATTATGCCTCGTTGTTCTTTCTTTATAAGCTTTATCATTCCGTTAGAGCTGATTATCTTTCTTGGTTTCCTTATGATACCCCTTAATTCAACTTCCTTTCCTTCTAAAAAGAATGTCATGAAAATTTCTTGAAAATTAAAAGCTATTGTACCCAAGGATTGTAGCCATTGGACTCCTAGTACAACATCAGCACCACCCATTGGAATGGAAATCATTAGGCTATTCAATACATACTCTCCCATGGATAGATTTATATTATGGCACTTTCCTAAGCAATTTATGGTTCCTCCACTTGCAACCATCACTTGACACTCTGGTGTTGGATATAGGAAGCAATTTAATTCCTTGCCTATCTTACAATGAATAAAATTATGGGTACTTCCCGAATCAATCAACACTATTACCTTTTTCTTCTTGATATGGCCTTCTATCTTGATAGTTTGAGGGGTGGTAATTCCAGCCAATGCATTACAAGATATGATTGGTTTCATTTCTTCTTTTTCTAGGGTTTGTTCCTAGTGTATATCCTCTTCTTTTGATGTTTCGTGTTCCTTTTCTTCCTCCTCTTCACAATCTATGTAAAATAATTTCTTCTCAGCACGCTTATGACCTTTAGTGTATTTGCTATCACAACTGTAACAAAGCCCTTTTGCTCTTTTTTCTTCCAATTGTTGTGGTGTCAACCTTTTAGGTTGTGGATGGCTAGGGGCAGTAACACTTCCATCTTTATGATTGTGAGTGGTAGGCTTCCTTGTTGCCATAATTTTGCTTTCCATTTTTCTTGCCAACCTGAATGCCTTCTCCAATGAATCTGGTTCCCAAAGGCGAACCTCGTGTTGGATGTTATCTTTTAAAGTCCCTATGAACACATCAATCCTATGCTCCTCTAGAATATCTTTTATCCTTATATTTAATTTTTGGAAGTCCTCAATGTGCTCCATCATTGAACCCTTTTGTTTAAGATTTATCAATTGGCTAAAAAAAGTGTTTCTTTTTGTATCCTCATAATGTGCTATCATTTCATCCGTAAAAATAGCCCAAGTGACATTTTTTTACGAGAGCAAAGCCATCGATACCATACAAACTGATTTGGTTCCAAACATAAAATTGCAATGTGTACCTTTTGTGTGTTTTGCACATTATGGAGATCAAAAAATTGCTCCATCTGTAGTATCCATGTTCTTGGATCCTTGCCATCAAACTTCCTCATATCGATCTTTGGAACATGGTGGTTCTTCGATCCAACATTAGAGTCTATGAAATCATGATTAACATTTATTTTGTTCTCAATATGAGTTTCCTTTACTACCGTTTCGCTATTAGTAAGCATTCCTTGTAGAAACTTTGTCAAATATGTCTTCAAATTTGTCTACAAATCTTCCATACCTTTCTTTAAATCATCCATCTTAACTTCCACCACATCCATCTTAGCTTCCACACCATCCATCTTAGCTTCCATGCAGTCCGTCTTAGCCGCCACGCCGTCCATCTTAGCTTCCAAGTCATTCATCTTAGCTTCTACGCCTTTATTTAACTCATCCATCTTATCTTCTACGTGTTTCTTTAAACCATCCATCTTATTTTTTGTTACCTTTTGTGTGAGTGAAATTTGTTGCACTTGGTTTCGTAATATTGATATATCATGTTGCATTTCTTCCTCTTATTCATGAGTCATGTTAGAGCTTTTAGGTTGCTTATTAGGTGTTTCCATTTTCTTTCTTCGGGGCATCAATTACCGATAATAATGTTTCACTATGCCCTTTGAATTCCTTGAAACTAATTTTTCAAACCAAGCTTATGCAAAAATAAAAAATAAAAATACACACCTTTTTTCACTTTGTAGGAGCTCGATATTGAATCTGATGTACCTCTATAATTTTCGATCTCCCAGTTCTGAAATCATGACCTATAGTAGCCCTCTGCGTCCTCTTTCGAAAGCCACCAGTCTAATCAAAATTGGATTCTCCAAGGAAGACTTATGCCAAATATCCCACGGCGACCTGATTATAGACTAGTTTAGTAGAGCTAACTTGTACGACATGCCAAGTGTCACTGTTTTGACCTTAGTACCTAAAACTGATACACAAAAAACTAGAGGTCGTCCTCTTTTTGAAACTTCTTATGGTATTTCCATCTTATGCTCAAAACAAAAGTTATGGCGATTTTCCCTAGTTCACCTGTTTGGAATGTAATTCGGGAGTTTGCAAAAACTCCAACTTCCTCATATCATATCTCCCCAAATATAGCGAGAAAATATCTTAAACTTGGACCCGAAATTCAGAACTATTTTGGCCCAAATGGGTTTTTTTTAGCTTCTAAAACATTGCATAAAAAAATTTATAGCGAAAATGGCACGATGACCTATTTGAAGCAGTGAAACCCTAGAATCCAAAACTCTGATACCAAATGTTATGAAACCAGCTCACAAAAAGATAGAAAAGATAGATCAACGCCTTAGAAATAAGCCTCTTCGAGGGGGCAACCTCCTTTACATTACACAAATGAACAATTTTTGGATTATTCAAATGACAAAACCTCATTTCTATATATAGGAGTCTATGGGGTCACGATATAACCAAGTCAACCTAACAATAATAATATAAAGGCACAAAAATAACAATAGAGGGATTTTATGTGGCACAATAATAACAATATGGTGACAATAGGGGCATAATAATAACAATAATGGATACAACGACAATAGTAATGGGGGGATCACTAATATTATAGGGACCTAACAGCCATGGGTCACATTGTACGAATAGAAGAGGAGGAAATGGGAAATTGACAAGAAATAATTTAGATGGTTGAATGGTAGAAGCATGCCTTATTTAAAAGAAAATATGCCAATGATATGCCCCAAAAATTGGGTTGCTAACAAAGTCAGAGAGAAATATGGTGCATTTAGTTGTTACCTGCATGTTGAAGAGGATGCACTAAACATAGGGATTGAGTGTAGCAACTTGTTAATAATCTATTTCTGTATATTTTTAACTTCATAATGTACCTTTGAATTGTAACATCTGTATTTTATATTTTAATTATGTTCGGGTTATTAGACACATAACGCTATGATTTTTTCACATTTTTTATAGGTGAATTTGTTCCCATCTATATGAGCATATGGACATCATTTTCGCACAAAGGATGTCAGTGATGGATGCATGACACAAGATTGTGGAGTGGAAGTCGAGTTCGACCAATGTAGTTGTGTTAGCCACCACAATCAAAACTTAATACATGGGATGTTAGGTTATGTCGGAAAGATACAAGATATAATTGAATTGCACTTATCTTTGTTCCAGTGTGTTATTTTTAGGTGCAAGTGGTGGGGCACCTTTGATCAGAGTAACGTAAGGGAAGATCATGATAGTGGGTTTATATCTATCAACTCTAGAAAGATGTGACATGAAGCTAGGGAGCCTTATGTTTTCCCCAGAGACTGCAAATAAGTGCTTTTTTACCCAAATGTCTTGGATAGGGATTGGTGGTTTGTATTAAGACGCGACCCTAGATCAAAACATAATTTTGAGAAGAACATTGTTATCATGCCAAGCAAGGAAGATAATCAGAATAATGGCAACGGAGAGTGATATGTACTTGTGTTATTTTATCATTTATACTGTTGTTGTATGTTTTTGTTTTCTTTGTTTTATTAATTATATTATTTTGTATTCATCTAATTCTTGGAATTTTATATAATTGGTAAGATTCACAAACGTTTTTACACTTTAAACTAAGTATTTCCAATTGAGTAATTTATAATTTATAATTTTAAATTTTAACATATTTGTTTAATTATAAGTTTGCGATAAGTTTAATTTGAATTTTGTGATAATCTGGTTTTCAACTTAGTTGTTTGTTAGTTTACATACTTTTATCATTACTTTTGGAAATATTTAAATTATGCCCTCAATGTTGACTAAAACCACAATTAATGAAGTAATTTAAAATTTTGATAGCAATCAACTTACAAAATAATGACAAAAAAACAAGCATAGGAAGATTCACATCCATAAAATTTTAGGGCCAATAAAATGCTTATCATTGGAGATCATAACTTTTTTATAATAACAATTTTTAGGGTTGAAGAATCTATTCAAAAAAAGCAATTAGTACAATGGAAAATAACATTTATTCATATGTAATTGTTTTTTGAAAAAGAATTTAGTTAGAATGAATATGTATGAACAATATATATAATAGAGAATATTTATGGTAATTTTACAATTATATTTTCAACCATATTAAAATTTCTAATTTATAAAAATATCTTTGATTTTTTATTTAAAGTCTTTTTGTATGTAATTTAATATATAAAATTTACATTATAACAAGATTCTTAACCATGACTATTCACCCATTCTACCATGGATATTGTTAACTTCTAAAAAGGTTTTTTTTACAATACCATGGTTTATCAATAACACATACCCAAAAACCATAACTCATTCCAATCAATTTTTTTTAAATATTTTATTTTAATTTAATTTTATAACATTTTTACATTAAAACTTAATAGTTACAATAAACATACAATATAACAAGATTATTAACTATGGATATTATTAACTTGTAAATAGACTTTGTTACAAATGGGTCAATACCATGGATTATTTTAATTTAATTTTACGACATCTTTTATATTAAAACTTAATACTTACAATAAACTTACAATATAACCAAATTCTTAGCAATGGATATTTGGCCCATTTTACCATATATATTATTAACTTGTAAATGCTTCGTTCATAATTATTACTAATAAATAAACTTTAATTTATTAAATTTATAAAATCAAATTAATTGTAATGTTATTTTTATAATCCATACATTATGAACATTTTTTTTACATTATAGTTGATTTTATAGGCCAATCGTTATATATTTTAATTTTATTATAAATATTTTGAAATTTTTATTTAATGAGTACATGTTGCAATATAAGTTTTGAAAATTAATTGCAAAGATTAATTAGTTATTGTTTAACTCTTGTATTGTAAGTATAGGTCATAACTTTTTGACTTCTATGCTTGACTATGACTAGAAAGGCAGTTTTGTTTAGAGGTTTGTACAAATTAATTATGTGTAGAATTGATTTTTTTTGTAGTGACTATTTTTTAGACATTTTTTTTTAGGCAGGGACTATGCTACTCGCAACCCTTGCTTGAATAAGAATTTAGTTAGAATGAATATGTATGAATTATCTATGCAATAGAAAAATATTTATGGTAATTTTACAATTATTGTTTCAACCATATTAAATTTTGTAATTTACAAAAATATTTTTGCATTTTTTATTTAAAGTAAATCGTTTTGCATGTAATTTCATATATATATATTTTTATATAAGTTCACCAATACATAATCTATAATAAATATAATTTCATAAAAATAAACGTCATGATGATAACCATCTAACAAACATAAAAATCATCTAATATACACATTCAAATTCGCTAACATCATCTAATTGTATACACCTCTAACATATATAAACGTCATTAACTAGTGCACGAATCTAATAATCTAACAGGGCATCATCATTGTGATCACATCTAACAAAACGCAAGCATTGTCTAACATCATCACCACGCACATCCTCAAATATACAAGTCATATTTTCAAATAACTACTATAACATACACATCTATCTGAAAGCACATTAAATGAACATATCTAACATGACCTAATAATTTACACATCCACACCAACATATAAATTAAGTACATCAATATGAATAGAAAAAATGCAATATATATATTTATATATATATATATATATCTACAAGTTAAATAATTATTATAATTATCTTATACAACAGTAGTAGTGGCAGCCTAGTCTGTAGCAGAAGACGATGAATGGTCAGTTGCCTTATCAAGAGTTGAACTATGAGGTGGAGAAGGAGGTGCTTGGTCTGCTCTCTGCAGAGAAACATGAGGCAGTGGGTGATCATGAGGTGAATGAGGAGGAATAGGTGGTCTAGTGCTACCAAAAGGATCACCCACACCTTGATCTTCATTTGATGCATGGCCATCTTGAGGAGGTGAAGTACTACCAGAAGGATGACCACCCTGATCATCATGATCCAATGGGGTAATACTAGGTGAAAAATTTGTGTTTGTTGCATGGCAACAATACCTCCTCAATGCATGTATAAACCTAATAGCTTCGGCGATATGATGCATAAGACTCATCATATCGCGCGACAAGTTTGTCCAAACCTTAAGGAGCATAAGATTTTCCCCTGATGTCTTGAGTTTTAGCAGGGTGTACTCCCACCTCAACCAAAAATATAGAGAGTTGGTTACCCAACTCCATCCTAAATCCAATATTAGGCCTACGATGTAGTTGCATGTCGCATGTATCCAATCAGGACGTCTGACCTCACCCTCTGTGGCCTCGGCCATCTCCACATATCCATCTTACGGGGGAGGAGGCATGTCCCCAATGAATGTGTCCATGTTTACACAATATATAATACACAACAATAATTAAACAAATTAAAGAACATGCTACAATAAATTTTACTCTAATTAATTAAGATAATAGAATGAAACTAGATTGATTTAAAGAAAACACTAATATTACCTCTATGATATGTTGGACCATCCTGTGTGAAGAGGATGTTATGACACTGTCACCAATCCACCCCCGCGTAAGGACACAACACTAAGACGAACATGTGGTCAGCCTCACTGCCCAGTAGCTCCAATGCCTTGGTAGAAATCCTGGTTGGATACTTTGGCTGGCCTCTCTTGGGCCTCATATCGCCCCACATGCTCATTCACACCTCATTCATCAACCTAAGAGGGTGATGGTCAAAAGTAGGCCACATCTCTTGAAACCTCTCAAAAAATAAACAAAAAAGCTCTGAAGCAAAAGGGAAGTCTTCCCTCCCATGTATCATAGCATGACATCTATCTAAATTTATTTAAAGTTGTTGCAAAAAAATGGCAAACCATCTTATACATTGTGGCCTTTACACCAAAGAATCGACATTAAAAAAAATAAGGAAACTAATGTGTTTCCCATCATTAGTATAGTGTGAAATGGTACTCACTAATAGTGAGAGGCACCTAACCTCCTCTGCACCAAAATAAGGGATTTGTAGTTTTCCACCAAACACCTAAAAATTTTCTAAAGAAACTACATGATCCCCAACATGTCTATAGGAGTAGACAAGCCAACTCTCTGTTACAACACGATGGGGGACATTAAGGAACTAGGTAAAATACTCCCCTCTCCATGATAGTTCAGTGATAAAATAAATGTCCTCCTCAATGGAATAAAACCATTGATCAGGATCGACACAAAAAGTTTATCGGTGGAAATTCCACTGATGGATCTATTGTGCCAACAACCCAGAGTGCCCCTTCAGGGATGTAGCCTCCTCATATTACTTAAGGAGGCCTACATTCCTGAATAGGCCTTCGGTCCTTCAGTAATAGGGTGAGGGTTCAAATCCCTGTCCCTCTCTTATGTCTCCCACCCTCGTACCATATTGTATTGGTCAACTCTATGCTCTTCCTTGTTATTGCTCCTCTCTCCTCTGACATCTGTGCATGATTGACATATAAAATACATTAGCCTTATACATAAAACATATTTTCTTTTATTAAATGAAAAATGTGTTTATAAATATGGACATATAACTTTCAACTAAAAAAAAAATCAATCAACCTCAATGTGCCAAAAAAACAAGAACACACCGAACACGGTGCACCAAAAAAAAACAAATGTACCAAACACGGTGCGTATATTGACTTGACGCACCGCCTTCGGTTCACATACATACATAACATTAGTTATTTTTGTTTTTTAGTGTGGTGCGTTGACATAACGTTTCGCACCAGTGCATTAATTTTATGTCTACGCACCTCACTGGAATGTCCAGTATGTTTGGTGGTGCTTTGGGGGAAAATAAACGCACCAAGAAGTTAATTTTACTAGACACATCGTCATTAAAATTATAATTTTTAAAGTGGTGTGTCAAGGAATTTAACGACCCTGTGTGTTTCAATTTACCCAATGCACTAAACCATTAATGTTGTGTTAATGTTACGCACCAATTTGTGATATACCCTATAAATTTACAAGGTGCACCATCAATGGTGTGAGCCAAACATTTCGAGCACACCACAAAGAAAAAAATGTGTTTTTTAACTTAATTTTCAATTCTACTCCTTTGAAAAATTAAGTTAGGGAGAAACATAGACATTACTTGGACATTCGCAGGAGGCATGGCTTCCAAGTAAAATAAAGAATAAAAAATATTAAGCTGCTTATTCAGTTTTAAATATTGAGCGGTGCGTTGGGAAAAATAAACACACCGGGAATTTAATTTTACCTGACGCATCTCCGTAAAAATTATAATTTTTAAAGTGGTGCGTCGTTGAATTTAATAGCCTGGTGCATTTGAATTTACCCAACGCAATGAACCACTAATAGTGTGTTCACGTTAAGCACTGATTGGAAATGCACCCTGTAAATTTACAAGGTGCACCGTGAACAAAGTGACCCAAACATTTCGAACACACTATAAAGGAAAAAAAAAACAATGCATTTTTTAACTTAATTTTCAATTCTACTCCGCTAAAAGATTAAGTTAGGGAGAAACATAGATATTACGTGGACATTTTCTCGTCAAGGAGTCATCATTGACAAGTAAACGAAAAAAAAAAAAATCTTACCAATGTTTCACAAAATCTGAAAGGCACACTGTGAGCAACAGACAGAAGGATGGAAAGCAAGGGAAGCACCGATATCACCGATGGCAAGGCGCCACATAGAGGAAAAGGTTACACCGGTGCTTGAGAGATTTATAGCACTAAAAATAGTAAAAATGAATTTTATGGCCGCTAGATATTTTTTATTTGACCTTGTTCAGATGCATTTGAGTAAATGCACTAAGGCAGATTATTTACGAAGCGCACCATGGTTTTTTAAATTAAAAACCCTACTGTGGTGCACCATGTTATTTATGCATCAGGGAATTTCATAACATGAATAACACAAGTGCTTTGTGGGAGTATAGCATTGAAATGGTAAAAATGAATTTTACGACCGACTCCTTTTAAATTAAGCCTTTGTCCAGTACTATTGACTAGTATACGTGTTGGTGCTCCGGTTTCACCTAGCGCACCACTATTTTGAAATTAAAAACCCTGCAACAGTGCACCATGTTGTGTGAGCACCAGGGCATTCCTAAAATGTCAAAGCACTAGGGCTTCGTGGGAGTATAACACCATAATGGTGAAAATGAATTTTACGACCGACATTTTTTTAAATTTACATTAGTCTAGTGTTATCGAGTAGTATACGCACCAGTGCTCTAGAGTTACTAAGCACACCATTATTTTTTATTTTTATTTTTAACTAACCCTCGAACGGTGCACCATTCTCTATTAAACACTAGGAAGTACATTTCTTTTTATCGCATTGATTCTTATCATATGAATAGTGCACCATTGTTTTTTAAATTAAAAACCTTGCCATATGCACCATGTGTTCATGCATTGGGGCTTTCGTAAAATGGGAAAGCATCGGTTCTTTATGTGAGTATAGCACCGAAATGGTGAAAATGAATTTTACGACCAAAATATTTTAAATTTCACCTTTGTTTGGTGCTATAAAATATTCTCTAGATTTATGTATCTACAAAATTTACCTATTTGATTTCTATTTCTTAATTTTGAATATATGATTCAAAATAATCTAATGTCCTTTAATATTATTTTAATATACAAAAAATATTTAGCAACTTCCCAATTACAATTTAGACAATTTCCTCACAAACTTAAAACAAATTTCATTGAAAAAAATCATCAAATAGTTAGATTACATGATTCAATATCTTTTTCAAATTTGGAGGACGTCGTCACTAGCCTCACAATAAGATTCCACTGCAAGTTGAATATGATCATGGTGAAATTCAACAACTTTTTAAATTTCGAGGACACCATTTCCAATCTCACAATAATATTCCAAGATTCCAAATTGATTAACCATTTGCATGTAAGACCATAAAATCTAAAGTGATTTGAAAATTTAGAAAAGAGTGCAATCGAACTTTTTTAGGTTTTGAGTTTTTTATATAAATAGTTTTCAATCAATATTTAGCACAATGCTCACAAGAATATATCATATAAAATTTTGGTAATAATAAGCAATAAGGATACAAGATAAGGAATTATTTTAACAGTTCATACATATAGCGTCCACAAGGTATAAACTATGAATTTCTTAACACATATAAATTATAAATTAAGAATAACCCTGCCATGGTGCGCTATTATCTATTACTAGGCATACAATTCTATTAACTACACAAGTGCTTATTTTATAAGAAGCGCACAACCATTTGTAAATTAAAAACTCTTCCACTTGCACCATGTTGTTTATTCATCGAGGCTTTCGTAAATAGGGATAGCACGGGTGCTTCATGGCAGTATAGTGTACATACCGGTGTGCATTATAAACACAGTGCACCATTATTTTTATTTGTATAAAAAATAACCCTGCAACGGTGCACCATTTTCTATTAAGCATCAGGGACTTAAGTTCAATTAATTACATCGGTGCATATAACATAATATGTGCACCGTTATTTTTAAATTAAAAAACCCAACAACGGTGCCCTATATTGTTTATGCATTGGGGCGTTCGTATATTTGTTTAGCATTGGGGCGTTGTGAGAATATAACATCGGCCTGGGAAAAATGAATTTTACAACCGACATTTTTTTTAAATTTAACCCTTTTCCGATGTTATCGAGTAGTATACGCACTGGTGCGCGTTATTTACTTAGCACACCACTATTTTTTATTTTTATAAAAAAATAACTCTGCCACAGTGCAACATATGCTATTAAGCACCGGTGTGTCTATTTATAGTAATGCACCAGTGTGTTAGTGTATTACAGACGCACTGTTTAAAACATCTGCCTGCCCAACTCCGCTAGTGACCTTCTCTACAAATGGATTTTTGGGTTGTTTTTATAGGAGCATCAGCAGAAACCTCCACCATAGGGTCTTTTCCTTGTAGTGTGTGGTGACTATTCCTGGTGGTGGAAAAGGATGGCTACTAAGAAGAGGTATCGAGCAACTCATGACCTAAATAACATGCACAATTGTGAAGTGCTAGGTTCATTTAGAATAGGAGGTGGGGCATAGTATGCCCCAAGCAATGAGGAATATTTATAAAATCCAAGACTTATTTTGATGAGAGAAGGCATTATATAATTTCCATCCAACAGGGAAATGGCATTCTCAGGATAAGCCTTAAGCTGAGTATCATAGTACATCAATTGATCAATAGTGACAATATTCTCGTTATGGGGGAAGGTCATTGTACTATATAAAAAGGAACATATTGCTTTCATGGCGTACATGAAATTACATCCTAGCAAGAGATTAGTCTAAAGGGGTGTCAATAACCTCCATCTAAATCAAGACTTGTTTGTTGACCAACGCAATGAGGAAATTCTGGTAAAGGCAAATAGGTTGCAAGGGGCGACCATCATATGCACAGAGGGTGATGGTAGATGGAAAGAGTTCTAGTGAGCCAAGTTGTTTCTAGACCTAGGAAGACATCACACAAGTGGATGTCCCTTTATCAATGATACATTGTTGAACAACAATGTTCTTGATGGAGACTGGGATCTGGAAGGAAACAGATGGGGGAAGACAAGGATTATTTGCCTTATCAACATCAAAGACAATCATGCAATCATTCGAAGGATCCATAGTGACAAAAGTGGATAGTATGCTTCACATTGTGAAGGATGCATCTAGAGAATTTCTAGCACTAACATGGCAGAAGGATATTGTGCCAAGTCATCTAATATGTTGTAATGATGGGAAACCTTATAATTGGGAGCATGTGCCAAGTCATCTAATATGTTGTAATGATGGGAAACCTTATAATTAGGAGCATCTCGATGTAATGGTCCCTTGGTGATATTTGGAGAAATCTCAACCTTTGGTGGAGGGATATATAGGGAACCATTTGATGATGACAAAGGCTATGCGGTATCCTTTGGTTGCGTCTCAAGAGGCGGATCATGTTGGCATGACCAAATTTGGAGGTTGACTTCATTAGAATTCATCATAATATTTGATAAGTTCCATGCCCAGGCTAATCGGTAGGTGGAACTAGAGGATTCTAGTCATCATGGGTGGCCACATACCCTTGAGTAGGGAACATATTCTGAAGCACAATTGGTTGCATAGAAGGAGGAGCAGAAGTGGAAATAGACTACTTCCCATTAGATGTAGCCTATTGATTTTCCCATGTTTGACACATCTGACAGAGAAGGGGACAATCGTGAGTATAATGGCCATAAGTACCACAACATACACAAGGATTATTCGTGTGAAGAGATTTTTTCTGCTTTGTTTGAGCACCTTGTTGTTGGGTCGTGGTATTAGCATTATCTCCCTGATTGACATTCGTCTTTTGGCCTTGGTTGCCTGGGTTCCCTTGAGGTTGAGGATTTTGTTTTCCCTTAAATTTGTTTGTTTTCTTATGGATAGGGGGATTAATACATTTTGTTGAGCATACATCTGACTTTGTTGAGGCAATACAGTGTCTACTGAGGCATAAAGGGCAAAGGAATGGTACGTTGAGGTTCTATGTTAGGTCCCTATAATATTAGTGTATCCCCCTTATTGTTACTGTTAGTGTAGCCCACTTATTATTATTGTTGTGCCCATGTATCCCCCATATTGTTATTGATGTGCCCCATCGAAGCCCACTATTGTTATTGTTGCGCCCTTACATTATTATTATTATGTAGGCTCTAATTATATTGTGACCCATTAGACTCCTATATATACAAAGGAGTTCTTTTCATTTGTATCATCAATAATTGTTCATTTATGTAATGTAAAGGAGGTTTCCCCCTCGAAGAGGATAATTTTTAAGTCATTGATCTATCTTTTCGTGATTTGGTTGCATAACATTTGGTATCAGAGCTTTGGATTCTAGGGTTTCGCTACTTCAAACAGACCATCGTAGAATTTTTGTTATAACTTTTTTATACAAAGCTTCAGAAGCTTAAATTGTGACCATGTGGATCTAAAATCTTGGTGAACTTCATGCCAGAATTTTAGATCTTGTTTCGCTATATTTTCTAAGATATGGTCTGAAGAAGTTCGGGTTTTTTCATGCTCCAGAATTTAGTCTCAAACAAGTGACTGAGGGAAAATCATCATAAATTTCCCTTCAAGAATCCAATTGGAATTTCGTAATAAGTGAAAGAAATAGAACAAAATGTAGTTTCTTGTATATCAATTTAAGGTCTTATGTCTGAAACAGTGACACGTGGAATTACGTACAAGTTTGCTCTATTGAACCAGTCCATAATCAGGTCATTATGGGAGATTTGACATAACATTACCTTGAAGAATCCAATTATAGTCTGACTTGTGCCATTGGAAAGAAGACTCATAGGGATACCATGGAAAGTAACTTTAGACCTTGGAGATATGAATTTACATATTTACATATGTTTACAGATCGAGCTCCTAAAAGCAAGAAAAAGGTGTGTATTTTTTTTTTAATTTCATAACTTTTGTTTGAAAAATTAGTTTGAAGTTATTCCAAGGGCATATTGAAGCATATATATAAGTAGTGGGCTCTAAAATTCCTCCCAAACAAAAATTTGATGCACCCATTAATGCCTCATAAAATCTCTACTACAACTCATGAAGAGGAAGAATTGCAGCATGATATATGAAAATTACGGGATCAATTGCAGCTAATTTCGTTTCACAAAGAGTAACCAAAGATGAACTAAAAGGGGACATGGATGGTTTAAAAGAAGAAATAAAAGGTAACACATATGGTATAAAAGGAAACATGGAGGTTTATAATGTAGACATGGATGTGATGAATGTCAAGTTGGAAGGGTTGACAAAGTCGTTGCAAAAAGGGATTCCAGGTGGTGACAAGGTAATCCATGAAAATCATGATGAGGACAAAAGGAATATGAATTATGATTTTAGAGACTCTAATGTGGGGTTTAATAACCACCACATTCCAAAGGTATATATTAGGAATTTTGATGGCAAGGATCCAGTAGCATGGATACTATAGATGGAGCAATATTTTAATCTACAGGATGTGCAACCCTCACAAAAGGTATGTATTGCATCTGTATATTTAGAACCCAATCAGTTTGTATGGTATAGATGGATTTGTTCTCATAAAACACTTATCACATGGTCAATTTTTCCTCTTACAGAGGAAACGATAGCACATTATCAAGATACAAAGAGAAACACCTTCTTTAGCCAACTGATAAATCTCAAACAAAAGGGCTCAATGGTGGAGCACATTGAAGACTTCCAAAAATTGAATATGAGGGTAACCGATATTCCAGAGGAGCATAGGATTGATGTCTTTGTAGGGACTTTAAAATATAACATCTAACATGAGTTTCACCTTTGGGAACTTGATTCATTAGAGAAGGCATTCAGGGTGGCAAGAAAAGTTGAAAGAAAAATTATTGCAACAAGGAAGTTTACCACTCACAATTATAAATATGGAAGTGTTGTTGCTCCTAGTATTCCACAACCTGCGAGACTGAAACCACAATAATTGGAGGAAAAAAAAGCAAAAGGGCTTTGTTATAGTTGTGATAGAAAATACACTAAAGGCCATAATTGTTTTGAGAATAAATTATTCTACATTGATTGTGAAGAGGAGGAAGAAAAGGAACAAGAAACATCAAAAGAGGAGTATATACACCAAAAACCAACCCTAGGTAAAGAAGAAATGAATCCGACAATATCTTGTAATGCATTGGCATAGCACTCCTCAAACTCTTAAGATAAAAGGATATATCAAGAAGAATAAGTTAATAGTGTTGATTGATTCGACTAGTACCCATAATTTTATTCATTGTAAGATAGCCAAGGAATTGAATTGCTTCATATATTGAGCACCAAAGTGTCAAGTGATGGTTGCAAATGGAGGAACTATAAATTTCTTTGGAAAGTGCCATAATATCAAGCTAACCTGTGTTGAATATTCCAATTATTTCCATTCCAATGGGTGGCATTGGTGTTGTACTAGGAGTCCAATTGTTACAATCTTTGGGGATGATGGCTTTCAATTTTCAAGAATTTTTTTGGTAAGGAAAGGAAGTTGAATTAAGGGGTATCGCTGGGAAAATGGGAAAGATAATCAGCTCTAATGGCATGACAAAGCTTCTGAATAAAGAACAACAGGGAGTAATGGCACAATTATGCTCACTAAAGGTTCAAAATCGAAATCATTTATTTCTCCAGATCTCCAAAAAGTCTTGGAAAATCATTCCAAGCTGTTTGAGACTCTCAAAGGCCTCCCACCTATTTGTGGTCATGACCATGCTATTCATTTAATTCCAGGAAGTGTTCCTCCAAACATCGGGCCTTACAGATATATTTATGCCCAAAAGAGTGAAATTGAACATGTGGTTGCAGAAATGCTAGAGGCTAGTATAATTCAACCTAGTCAAAGTTCTTTCTCTACTCCAGTAGTATTAGTGCAAAAGAAGGATGGATCATGGCGTATGTGTTCGGATTATAGGGTGATCGATAAGCTCACTAATAAAGATAAATTTCCCATTCTTGTCATTGATGAATTGTTGGATGAATTACATGAAGCAATTTACTTCACCAAGCTAGATCTTCGTTCAGGATATCATCAAATTAGAATGAAGACTGAAGACATTCCAAAAACAACATTCAAAACTCATGAGGGTCATTATGAATTTTTGGTCATGCCTTTTGGCCTTACTAATGCACCTTCCACATGTCAAGGTTTGATGAATTCCATTTTCAAACCCTTCCTTAGATAATTTGTGTTAGTATTTTTTGATGATATACTAATATACAACAAGTCTTGGAAGGATCATGTTCAACATGTTGACAGGGTGCTCAAACTATTTGAGGAGAAACAATTATATGCAAAAACTTCCAAATGTTTCATTGGAGTACAAGATGTGGTATATATGGGTCATACTGTATCTCATGAGAGTGTTAAGGTAGACCCTAACAAAATTAAATCCATTAAGGAATGGAAAATACTCACAATCATAAAGCACCTTTGAAGATTTATCGGGTTGATAGGGTATTATCACAAGTTTTTTAAGAGTTATGGGAGAATATTGGCACCTCTAACATCATTACTGAAGAAAAAATGCATTTTCTTGGACTCTAGGAGGAACGAAGGCCTTTGAACATCTTAAAGAGGCAATGCGACAAACACCAGTCTTAGCTGCGCCAAAATTCACAAAAACTTTTATTGTGGAATGTGATGCCTCGGGAAATGGAATTGGTGTCGTTTTAATGTGAGCAGGAAGACCTGTTGCTTTTGAAAGTTGTCCAATCAAAGGAAATTATTTACACAAACCTATTTATGAGAAGGAAATGTTGACAATAGTACATGCACTAAAGCAATGTCAACCTTACCTAATGGGAAGGCACTTCAAGGTAAAAACATATCATGATAGTCTTAAATACTTTTTGGGAAAAATATTATCTTTAGAAGATCAACAAAAATGGGTGAAAAAGACGTTGGGTTATGAATTTGAAATAATCTACAAAAAAGGGAAGCAAAATGTTGTTGCAAATGCACTCTTAGGAAATTATGAGGATGTGGAAGCATTGCTTTGTGCCATTTATATTATCCAACCTTAGTGTATAACCGAAGCAAGGGATGAATGGAAGAATGACGAAGATGTCACTCATTCAAAAGTTGCAGTAAGATCCCAGTACATCTGATACATTTAGCTAGAAAAATGATTCATTATGGTACAAAGATATCTTATATCTTTGTAAGAATTCCCAACTCAAACAAAAGATTCTTTTGGAATTGCACACCTCTCCCTTAGAAGGGAACTCAGGATTTTTAAATACTTACCATAGGGTTAAGAAGGATTTTTTTGGGATGGCCTTAAATCTAATATTCAGAATTTTGTGGCAGAATGTTTGGTTTGCCAACAAAATAAAGTTGAGACAATTAAGAACTCGGGTCTGTTACAACCTTGAGCCATTCAAAGTCAGTGTTGGCAGGAGGTCTCAATGGATTTTATCACAAGTTTACCCAAGTCTTAAGGAAAGAATGTCATCATGGTGGTAGTTGATAAACTTACCAAGTATGCACACTTTTGTGCATTATCTCATCCTTTTAAAGCGAGTACAGTTGCTACTGCATTTATGGAAACAATTCAAAAGATTCATGGAAACCCAAAGATTATAGTAAGTGATAAAGATCCCATTTTCACTGGAATTTTTTTGACATAATTATTTTCTTGTTTTGGTACTCAATTAACTCATATCTCATCTTATCATCCTCAATCTGATGGGCAAAGTGAGATAGTGAACAAATGTTTGGAAGGATATCTTCATTGCTTTGTATGTGATAAACAAACACAATGGGTCAAGTGGTTACCTCTATTGAATGGTGGTATAACACTTCCTTCCATAATGCAGAAAAAAAAATGACCTCATTTATGGCACTTTATCGATATCATCCACCATCCATCACATCTCTTTAAGAGAAACTTCTAAGGTTCAAGCAGTGGAATATCACATCGAGCATCAAAAAGAAGTTCTCCAACCCTTAAAGGATAACCTCACTATGGCGGAGAATCGAATGAAACAATAGGCATATCAACATCATAGTGAAAGAAGTTTTGATGTAGGTGACTGGGTATTTTTATGGCTACAACCATACAAACAAATGTATCTCAAGCAAGCTAAGAAGGTTAATAAATTATCACCCAAGTACTACGTTACTTACAAGGTGTTGCAAAAGATTGGTATTATGGCATACAAATTGGAGTTGCTTGCATCTTCTTGAGTACACCTAGTGTTCCATGTTTCATGCTTAAAGAAGGTTATCGATGACAAGCTTCTAGTTCAAACAATGTTGCCAGAACTTGATGAAGAAGGAAAAATAATATTTGCACCTGAAGCAATCACGGAAATAAGAACTTGATAGATACGTAATAAATCAATTTCAAAGTATCTCATTAAGTGGAAGAATGTTAGGCCCCTATACCACTAGTGTAACCCCTTATTGTTATTAGTACAACCCCCTTATTATATTGATGTACCCATGTAGTGCCCATATTGTTACTATTGTGCCCCATAGAAGCCCA
>APFE030541954.1:4384-22267 GCA_000404065.3 Pinus taeda | reverse complement strand
CATGCAACCCCCACATCCGACACATCATAGCTCCAGCATAACAATAAGGAGAACATAAGGAATCGACGGAGTACTTACCCAAAGACTCATGTTTGTGTTTCGCCGGGTTCTGTCTCCATTCCCGTATAGGCGCTGACTCAGTTTCATTTTCATCTCTAAACTTCTCCAGGAATGCTTTATTATACTTCTTCTCTGGTTCGGGCAAATGGTACATTTGTCTCAAATCATTGGGCTAAAACGAACCGAATACTCTCCCATTAATAGTGCAGAATGTTCTGTTCGTAATTGGAATTTCTTCAACGGCCCATCTCACCACATCTGTATATGGAAAAATTTTCTCTCGAGCCGCTATCTTGTGTAGGTAGGAATCAGCCAAATCTTTTAGAGTAGCATCAGATTTCCAACTCGAGCCTGTTGTAGCTTGTACCAATGTTTGTTGAGGTTCTTCGCCTTCGACCAGGTTGTAAATGCTCTACCAAGTAGTATTACCGAGACCAAGACATGTGGTATCCGAGATTAATCCTTTTTTACTTGGTCCCGGATCGGCAGCATGTTGTCCTGTTACTACAGAGGCCGAAGTTGTTCCAAACTTCTTAGATTTCTTCCCCATTTGGTCTGAATTCGCTACTGCGGAGAAGCTCTGCACAAGAGATAAAATGAACGTAGTGCGGAGAATAGATGGCAAAAACCAAGTATGGAAGAATTATGCCAATCAATAAATAATGGAAGTTTATCATAAGGCTCCCGCGGATACAATCTCTGAAGGGATTTTGGCATAACTGCTCCATTAATTGGCCGTTTAAACCTGTCAATCATTTAAATGCTCATCATATCCTTTATTTGTCGAACAGCCTATTTAAGCGTGGATTTGAATTTTTGGCAGTTGGGCGCAAGTGAATCACTATCGGGAAGAGAAAGGCTTTTAATAATAATTAATACAATATGCCGAAGCCATATCAATCCTTTTTGAAAGTCGCGCTTGGCTTTATCGCAATCAGCGATCGGAGGAGGCCTTGAGCAGTTTTATTTAAGTTATTGTGGAATCCCCGATCGCCGATAGCGATATCGCTTAACTCGCATCGGGAGCTTTAAGAAGAAGACGTTTCGTTGTATTCATATCGCATTCCCCGATCGCCGATAGTGATATCGCATCGGAGCAAGGAGAGGGGCCTTTTGTTGTGATTGTTTATTTTCCCGATAGCCGATGGTTATTCGCGCTTGTCGCATCAGGGAAAACCAATGGGTCTTTTGTTATGCATCCTTTGTTATTGCGATATGCAATCTTGCGATCGCTTTATCGCAATAATAAAAAATTATTCATTTTTGTTATAAGACCGATTAGTTATTAACTCAAAGGGTTTTATAACGTTTTGTTTGTTTCCGGACCTTTTGAGGAATGATAAGTTAATACCAATTTAATCTAAAAGAGACCCATTTCATATTATAGTTTTCTAAAGTAAAATTTTATGAAATGGGGGGTTGTTGTACAGCACAATAGATCCTTATCTCTGGCGATGCGATCGTTGACTAGCACCTACAAGTTTTGGTCTAACGACAATCGTGATTCCCAACAAGTGGTATCAGAGTGTAGGTCACAAGTTCAATACACACTTGGCTCGCATTGGGGGGAGATTGTTGTACATTGGATAAACCAACGCTCTCTGTGTGTTTTGCGACATGGACTAACCACCTCTCGTGGATCCGTATCTCTGGCGATGCGATAGTTGACTAAACCTGCGGGTTTTGGTCTAACGGGGATCGTGATCCCCAACAAATACTTCAATTTGATATTTAATATATGTAAAGGGCAAGTTTAGTATTTAGCATAAACTAGTATATAATCATTTCAACTTTAGATCTACTAAGCACCGAGAGGGATCAAATCTCTGAAGATGCAAACTTTTTTTTGAGTGCAAAACTTGAGGAAAGGTTTGCACCTCGAGACATGTGATTCCTCTAATCTCTTGATAGATCCTTAGTTAAGATGGATTTATGCTAGTTATTAATAATATTATTTGTATTATATAAATTTCACATCTTTATATATAAAAGTATTCTCTTTTTTAATTTTATTAGAACTTTTATTTAATATACACCAAATATTTTTCCCCCGATGGGGGTGATCAAACACTTGGCTAGACCACCTCGGAGTTCGCCCCACGAGGCACGTGGTAGGTGATGTAATGATGGCGTATAATGTGATGCGACGAGTTGGCAGATGGTCGAACTCTCCATACCAACCTCTTATAGTTATATTATGCAACCACAACAGTGTAATGGATGTAGTATATTGGGCTATGAACTACACGTGCAGGGTGGTGGACAAGAGCGTTGAAGGCCAAGGGAGCTTGCCAGGGCCATGGGGTAGTTGTACTTCTGCAAAATGCTCAGATACTCGTACAGTGGCTTCTTCAACAGCCTTTTGTGCTTTTATATGGGATCCTAGTTCATTTGGAGGTTTCTCTCCTCTCTAGTTTGGTAAGGTTGGTTATGTGAGGTGGAACCCTGGGCGCTATCGTAGGAGGGTTGCTCTAGGTTGGTGGGTACTTGACGATCTCCAGGTAATAGAATGCATTTGGATATGGACTTTCTCTGAGTTGTTGTTTCCGATGGTGGCTAGTAAGGTGACGTTGTCGATTGTGATGTGGAGGGGATGGCCTAGTATGTGGCAACACTCTCATACTGAAGAAAATTCTCTTAAGGGAAGTCAAGGTTTGTGGTGGTTCCAGGTTTTGTTGTATCACTCTGGAAAATTCCACGAGGGTGGGGGTGTAACTAGTCATGGGGCAACCTACAAGTCCCTCGTTAAAAATTACTTGGTTGTGTCTGTTGTGGTATTAGGTGAGTTGTTGGGTGTGATGTGTGCTTTTGGGATAAGCATTGTTTCTAGCCCTCCCCTATTATGGTTGTGGACAACTGGAGGAATAAGGTCATCC
This sequence comes from Pinus taeda, assembly GCA_000404065.3. Taxonomy (NCBI): domain Eukaryota; kingdom Viridiplantae; phylum Streptophyta; class Pinopsida; order Pinales; family Pinaceae; genus Pinus; species Pinus taeda. Next base: position 19,331 of record APFE030541954.1, on the reverse strand, counting down.
AGGGGCTTTCGACAAGTGTTAGTTGTGCAAACTCATTAGGAGGCCTAGCTTGGATAGAATTGTGAAGCCATAGCGAGGCAATTGTGGCAGTGTTCGTGTTTTCTCAGGTGTGTGCAGGTGGTTGATTCCTCCTGGGCAGTTGAGTCTTCTTTGGTCATTCTGGCAAGTGGTCTTTGGGTGCTTCCAACCATGCCCCGCCAGCGTGGGTGTCCCTGTTGCGGAGGTGGGCATTAGTCCCATGTTAGGCAGCAAGTTAGCGACTAGAGCTCAACTTCGAAGGATGCAGTCAGTGGAGAACGGGGGGATGAGGTCGCTCATGCTCACGGGCATTCTCTAGGAAGAGTGGATGATCCAGCCTCGCCGTAAACCATTGCAGATCAACTGAGAGGCGTCTAGGCCAACCTGGACATCATGAGAGAGCATCGTTATGAAGACTAGAACGAATTGGTGGCCTACATGAACGACATTCAATTCTGCCTCAATGAGACTCTAGAGTTGCTCAAGAGCATTCGCCGAAACCAAAGACGCCTCAATGATCACCTATGTGATTTGGAGGCTCCAGTAGAGCACATCGACTTTCATATGCATGAGCAAGACGACTTCCGAGCAGTTCCTCCTGGACTTCCTTCTCACCACCCTCCGTGACATGATTATCTCAAGTTTTGTCTTTTTTCCATCTTTCTGCTATGTAAAGCTAGTAAGCCTATCGGAAATAATGGTTGTATGGTTACATCCTCGGCTATCTCTGGCACCCCTTGATCTCACCTCTAGATTTAGCGAAGCCAAGGGGGTCGTGCAATCTATTTTTGTACTCTAGTTTTCACTGTTGATAATATAATTATGCTCTTTTGACTGACAAAAAAAATATACACCAAATATTTTTAGTAGCGAGGATAGATGGTTTAAATATGTTTGAAAAGTAATTATAACCATTTTTCTTTTAGATTTAATTAAAAAAATGATATATTTAGTTAATAATTATTTATTAATAATATTATTGATTGTACACTGATTATGGTTTTTTGGCTGTGTCTTGAAAAAGCAAAATAAAATGATATTGGCCCCAATTATTAATAATAAGTAACAAAAGTCAAATCATAATTATCAAGATTAATAATATCCATTAATAAGTCGGAAAGGTGAATTATTATATGGATTCAAGAAATTTAATTATTATATGTAGTTTAAAGTTTTATAATGTATTTACTTTAATTAATTTAAATATATGTTATGGAATATTTTTAATTTTACGGTTAAATAGATGTAATCTATAGCTACTATATTATATGTCATATATTTAATGTAATTGTATATTATAATATATCTTTTAATCTTAAATAAATTACAACTATAACACATAACCCTTTTATCTAATTTTTTAATTGAACTAACATGTATATATTTATTATCTACACATTATTTATACTAAACTTCTTATTCTATTTTTTTATTATTTTACAAAATTAAATATTTACAAATATTTATTTATATCACTAAAACATTAAATACCTCTCAATGGAACCACCAAATAAATTAAATTACATTAATAAAAAAGATAAAATTTATATGCCCATATAATCCTCAGCGTAGGCATATAGATACTCACCATAATAACAAATATATTATATAAAAACGCACAATCATAATTTCCTCTTTAAACACGTAGAATGTTTATAATCGTTATAAACATAGAATTCTATTAAAGTTATTTTTGATTAAAAAAAAAAAAACAAACAAATTGAACATTCTCAGGAATGGACTATTAACAACTTAATAGAATGTGAAAATGAGAAAAGTAATACTAAAGACTTAATGTCGAAGGCAATGAGTGAAGTTATGAAAAAGTAATACTAAAGACTTAGTATAAACAAATATCTAAAGATGCTCTTATTTTGCAATGAGGGAATCTTGGTTTATAGAAATTTAATGAAGAATTCTTTTTTCAGCCTGTTATTTCTCTATGTTGATATTCTAAGCCAGTCATGTTTAGATGTTTTTGTTAATTTTTTTTGTATTTAAGTTTGTTGTTTAAGCCAATTTTCTTTTAACTTAGATGGTTGAAGGTTTTATATAAGACATGAAATAACTATAGTTTTTAATGTCTATAAAGCATTGTAATATGTCAAATTTTTATATCACAATGTCAACTAAATAAATATTTTAATTTCTAAATAACATATTGAATAATTTTTCATAATACATATAGAAAGGATCCAAGGAGAAGGGGAATTAAATATTTTAATTTTTAAATAAAATATTAAATATTTTTTCATCCTATATAGCATTCTATAATAATGCTAGGGGAAGGGAAATTAAACAATTTATATATTTATATACAATTAAAATAATGATAAATAAATAAAATTTCAAATTTATTACTAATTCAATATACAAAATTACCAATAAACATAAATAATTATATAAATATATTAACCTAATATAAAAATAATATTCATTAATAGATATAGAATTTGGATAATATTAATATGTTTGATAATATAACTTTAGGGGCTTAATAGTTGGTAACATTTTGGGGAGAGGCGTAATGGCTAGGGTTTCACAGTTTCTCGACTTTCCTTGTGTTGTCAGTGTTCTTCAGATCTCAGATTTTACCTCTACATCACCATCAAGGCAAGGTTAAAGGTATCAAGGTTATTTCAAGACCATAGACCGACACTTCTCACCGATGTCGATTAGAAGGAGGTATTTTATCACTGATCTCACTGCTCGAGGGATTGTTAAGGGAGCTTGTGAATGGTCTGAATCCTGGTTACAACATCTTGTACTAGGAAGAAGAGTGATAGCCAAGGTTTTTGTGAATATCACACACCCGCTTTCTCCCACGGAATTTTTGTTTACCCCCACCATGCACGATGGCTAAGATCAGAGTGTAGGGCATCGTATACATGTGTTGTGATCATATCCGTATAGGAATGTGGCGACCCTTGAACAAAAAACGATTCCCTAGTTATTATTCATCACAAGGGAAGTATTGGCCAGATCGGAAGGCAAACCCTCGATCTCTGAAGAGGGTTTTTTGCCTAGAACATTTATTGTCGTAGATCCATTATTCAAGCAACCAGATCTGGAAGTTCTCAATCCTCTTAGCAAATTAAATTGTCGAAAAGGAGGAGCAGATGAAGATCTACAGTGCCTATTCTGCCTCTTGTCGAATCGGTATTTTTCTCCAGCGAATCAAGTGGATTCAGTGGTCTAAATAATGTTTATACAAACGTTTTTTCCGTTGCAACCCCTTCCATTCCTCTCAAATCCTTATTTTGACTATGATCCGCCTAAAGATTTACGCAATTGTCAAGTATGGGATCTGAATCTGGGAACTAAGACATCTTTCCAAATTTTTATTAGAACCCCAGATGGAAAATCAATATTATTTTGGGTATAGGCCTCGAAGCATGTCAAATAATTGAATCAAAATATCCTGTGCATTCTAGGTATTTTGTTGCTCCTACAAAGCCTGATCTACGGAGGAAAATCCATGCAGGATGCACTGAGGTTACAAGATTATGACATTCTTCCATCATCCACCATCATCTTAAATTTGAGGCTTCGGTGAGGCTCTCCTGGACCAAGCAATATAAAGGGCACATGGGGAGTGTCCAGATCTAGTCTTCCCAAAGGAACAGAGTCGAATCAAGGACAAGTAAATGGAGGTCCTTCGTTCAAAGACATCCTCAAAGGGAATTTTGTTACATCAGCAATACCAAATCAAACACGCAATATACCCAACCCCTATATAGTGGAACAATTGATTAAAATCTCGGCAATGACTATAGCTCTATCAGAAACAAATGATCTACAGACAATATATGAATCTCAAGCAGTGATATGCAGATCCAATGGTTTATGGCCAAAACCAATAGACTTTTTCCACTGGATTTTCACAACTTGGATAATAAATTGTGAGATTCACCTCTGCTCTAGGGGCTTTTTCATAGTAAAGTTTGCATCATCGGAGTTATGTGAATATATATTACGAGAGGGCCCATGGTTCTGGGGTTCTGCGGGGCTTTTTGTCACCCTATGGTTTCCAAATTTCGATGTGAATACAATGGTGGTATGAAGAATGTCAATGTGGATTAGATTGCATAATCTCCCCCTACATTTCTGGCACCATAAAGTGCTAGAAGGCATTGGGGACCTCTTAGGGCGATACATAAAGACACACACAAAGAGTCGAAGAACGAATCTACACTTTCGCCAGAATTTGTGTGGAGGTGGATCTCAGCAGAAGATTGTCGGATCATATACTCTTGACACATAACAAGCAATGGAGGTGGATCTTAACAAAAGATTGTCGGATCGTATACTCTTGACACATAACAAGCAATGCTAGACATAGTTTCTAGATTTTGAGAACACGGCTTTTAGATGTCGAATATGCCAACAAATGGGACATCTACAAAACTCATGTCCTGATGCCAAGAAAGCACCTCGAAGGAAGAAGAAACTAGGAAAGTAACCCAAGGGATGGTAATTCCCACAGCAGATGCCTAAAGAAGAAGAGGATGATGAAGAAATGGAGCCCCCTACCAATGAAGAAACCCAAAATCCACAAGACAACATAGAAAAGGAGGGAGTTAATCATGAAGTTTCAGGAACTCCAGAACATACATCGCGGCAGGAGATGATCCCTGAAGTAAAGGAGACAAGGGGGTTCAAAACGTCATCATGTATCTGAAAGTTCAGATTCATATCAGGAAAATCCAAGAATGAATGAAGAGACCCAGCTAGCACTTGTAACGACCACTCCATCCCAAGGAGAATGGGAAAGATAGAAAAGAAGAAATGGAGAAAAGGGTAACCTACTAAAGTAGTTTTTTGGCTATATGAACATTAGTTTCAACTCACATGATTGAATGCATTGTCAGCATCTACAACATGTAATTTTGTTTTCATTAATAAAATTACGATTTTTCCTGGGGAAAAAATATTCAATATGTTTAATAGTATAATGAGTTTCTAGCAATTAGTTGCTATTAATTATGTTGTAATTAATTTTATATGTGCAATCTAATCATATGCACAATAAAACAAAAAAATCAAATATCATAATTCAATAATGTCTTTCTATTACTTATAGCAGGTTTATTTTATTATTTTGCTAAGCAAAAATATTATAGCATTAGTACATTGTTATATGAGTGAATAGCATGGCTCATGGAAACATGTTTAATATCAATTGTCTCATAATTTAAAAAAAGAATGTTACTTTTAGAAAATTTAGCATATTAATTTATTATTTTAAAAAGCTCATTATATTAGATTGTTATGGTATGGGGTGGGTGGTGTTAATATCAAATTGTCAAATAGAAATTTGTGTGCTAGATTTTAACACTATTTCATGAATACTATATGAAATGAACTCAACCTTGTGGAATTTATCATTTAATATTACCAATGGCTTAGTATTTTGGCCATATGGATATGCATTCAATGTGTGAGTTTTAGGGATTATTTATTAAGTTAGTGTTATGAGGGGCAACACACTATGATATGTTTAGTAGATTTTCCCAACATTCTATTTTTAGCATTTTCTCTATGGTCGTATGGATATGCATTCAATATGTGAGTTTTGGGGATTAATCTCTGAATTAGTGTTATGAGGGGCAACACATACTATGCTATGTTTAACAATTTTTCCCAACATTCTATTTTTAGCAATTTTCCCTATGTATTAGATTTATACACAAATTTTGTTAAGGGGGAGTGATGAGGACACTCATATGGTATCGGGGAATGACACTCAAATGACACTTTCATATTATTTATTCTATTATTTCAATGTGCACAGGGGAAATAGACTTGTGGTTTAAATTTTGAGTCAAATTAAAGACGTTCAAATTTTACACAAACAAAATAAAACAACTATTTTTAGAAATTTATGTTTGTAAAAAGTGACCCAAATAGTAGGATAATTATATTTTTGGATCAACCAATATAGAAATTAGCCCCTGGTTTGAATCTTTGCTGATTTGGACACCACGAAAATCTGGGGTTACTTTTTTAGGACGATAAATATATTTTCAAGGACCCACTTTGGACTACAATATCAATGTTAAATTTCAAACATTTTTAAGGCCTTTTTCTTTTCAAGGATCATATCTATTTTGGCACCTATTATTTTTAGAGGTCCACACTTGGAGCAGAGCTTGGATTTTGTTTTGTTAATATTATTCAACAAAAAATGGGGCATATGAGTTGAGAAGTTTCCTTATGGCTAATGATGGTTTCTGCTATTATTTTTAATTAGGAGAGCAATGCCCATCTAGATTGAAATTGTTGACATTTCAGAGATCCATACTATTCATAGTCAAGGAGTGGATTTCACGACTTGAGAAAGTGGCTTAATGAAGTTTCCACATTTAAAACTTGTTATTTGTATCTCAAGTAAGGGAGATGAGATGAGGAAATAGATTTGGTGTTACTTAATTGACACTTGTTATTTATCACTTAATGGTAGAGCACATGTTTTAAGGAGGTTGTTTATGGAGATAGAGGAGCTTTTTTGGTGGACTTTCCATTGTTTTGAATGCTATTCACATCAAAGGCTAGAGTGCATGCATTAAGAAATGTTGTTTTTATGGACTTCCCTGTTTAGAGAAGCTTTTGATCATTGACATGTGATCTCTTTAGCTTTCTATTAATAGTGGTGATATTTTTGTACATATTTAAGCCTATTCAATAAATGTGAAAAGGGTAGTAAGAAGAGGGATTCACTTTGATTATTAAGACTTGGTTTTTTCTTGAATTCTCTTATCTTCGCACCCCACTTTTCAAATTGAGTGAGAATGAGAGATCATAGTTTTTAGTGTGAGAGAGAGGTTGCTCCCATCTTATTCATGTGAATTCATCCTAAACATTGGCGAAACAAAGTGTTTCAGAAGTGATTTGACTGAAGTGCTTGTAGTTGAAGCCAAAATCCCCCAAACTTTGTACTTTGCAGCTTTGAAATAAAAATAATATATATTTTGCGGCTATATACTTGTTGAATGTTTCTCTTGTTTTACTTAAATCATTTGAATTGATTAACATCAAGAATTATTCACTCTTAGTTGATCTGCTAAACTCCATAACCCACAAAAATCAAGGCACAGTGATCATAATTCATAATTTCAATCTTTAAGCTCATAGTTTTTTGTATTTCCACACAATTTTCTCTTTTGTGGAGGATTTCCATGTTTCTAACAACGAATTTACATGGTTCCCAAGGCACAATTCCATAATTAGGTGTAAATATACATCATTGTTTTTCGTTCAGATTGTTTTATTGCAGATTACAACTTTGATTTTTCATATAACAACAAATACTTCTCACAATTTTGATGCATTTTTCAATCTTTTAGGCTCACATTTCATTTCCATATTGTATAGGAATTTATACCTAAGGTTAGTTAGCACTAGCATGAAGTACGAAGACATGACACAAGGTAACAAATTACAATCTCTAATCACCCTAGATCCCTTTTAGTTTCAAGCATTCACGAGTAGTATGGCACATCACCACATGTCATGTTAAGAATCATTACATATAAATCATATTTTACAATGGTTAATAATATTTTTTCATTATTTAAGTGTAAGGGAGAAAAAGAATCCACTACAAGTAGCTGCTACAATGATTTCATTAACAATGCTTTCCTAGAAAAATAATCCTTTGTCACTACATCTAGCTAATATTTAACAATGATTCTAACATTTTTTAATTATTCTAGTCTAAGGGAGAAAAACACCTAATGCAAATAATTGCCACTATGATATCAATTACAATGTTTCACCTGCCCACTCGAGTTCTATTCCAACAACTGACATGTTCAGCTCTTTATGAGTATATTATTGTAATGGCTTTAAGCTTCGTTGTTGACTTAAAAAATACTATCCTTGAAATAAGAGCAAGTGCCAGTTTTCCCTAAAATATATTCCATGGAAAAAGAGAAAAAAATACAGATTTTCCACTATAAAATATGAAGAAAAAAAATGGTCAAAATTGTTGTTTCTTGGTATTAATATTTAATAATCGCTTGTCAGTGTGTCACCATTGTTTAGTGCGAACAGTAACAATGGGTATTAATATTTAATAATCACTTGTCAGTGTGTCACCCTTGTTTAGTGCAAACAGTAACAATTGGATATTAGAGTTTTACCATGATCAAATTAGGAACAATATCCACACGATAATTTACTCAGTTTCATTATCAATCCAATCTGACCTTGAGAGGTGGCCAAACAATATGGATTACTATACCATTTGACCATATGCACATTTCCCAGGAATAGAAAAAGTTAAAATGTTTATTTTGTTTCATTATCTAATATTTTATATGTCGAGTTTTCATATTTATGTATGATTATGTTGCTCGGTACAATGCTAAAAGCATAACAACAAAAGCATACCATTTGTTTATAAACCAGTAATGGAAATTCATGCACATTGTTTCCTCGAACATAACGCTCTTACTTATGGAATCGCTTTATTTTTCACATTTACGTCCAAACCGTGTAAGAAAGGAAGGGCGTCCTTGTCCATCCCTCTAGTACTTTCTGCCATGGAGTACATATTTTTCACTTCAATCACTTGTCTATGTCATTTGAAGTGTGGGCCATTTCTTGTATGTTTGAGAATTCTCCATGCAAATTTGTATTTAAAGGTCATGGGTATTCAACTCATTCTGTACACTTTTTTACACATTTTTTGTATTTAAAGGTCATGGGTATTCAACTCATTCTGTACACATTTTTACACATTTTTACTTGAGTTATATTAACAGATAGAGTTTTCCCTTTCTTCAAAATAATCAGGGGTAAACAACTGAACTTTTACCTTTCACCTATGTTCAAAGTGATTAGGAACACGTCTCAAGTCACCATGACCTGGAGGAATGCTTGAGAATTCTCCATGCAAATTTGTATTTAAAGGTTTTCCGAGACTTGCCGAGTAGCAGCATGGGTCTTCAGCTCTTTCTGTCCACCCTTTTACTTAAGTTTCACTGACAAATAGAGTTTACCATTGTTTATTTTAAGTTTCATTACCAAATAGAGTTTTCCTTCAAAAAATTTCATTACCAAATAGAGTTTTCCTTCTTCAAAATAAACAGGAGTAAACAAATGAGCTTTTACCTTTCACTATATTTAGAGTGATTAGGGACATGTCTCAGGTCACCTTGACTTGGTTATTGTACATGTGATTGTCCATGTAGACCTTCAAGCCACACAGAGAACATGGACACCTAATTAGTAGAGTTACATTTTAACTATGATTCTTAGAAACTTCAATGAAAATGTGAACAAAACGAAAAGAAATATTTTTGCAAATGTGAGTTTATTCGTAAAATTCACGAACAAACTACATAAATATCATCTAAGTTGATGTTTTTTTTCACTACATCCATGTTTCTGTCTAAAGCATAATTGCTTTCAAATTTCCAAGATTCTCGCAGTATATTTCTTTATTATGAGATATATAATTTACAATTGAGAGCTTAATGTTTTGACTTCCACTGTTACTAAGGGTCGCCTCACAGGGACATCAACCACCAAGTAAATTATTTCAACTATTTTCATATGCTTACAGTAGGCCATCAGCTACACATGAAGAGAAATGACAAATTTGGTCCAAATTAGTTTGACCTATCTTAACAAAATTGCTTGACTCAATTCAAGTCCAAATCACCAGGTAAATTACGTGAATGTTATCCTAATTTAACAAGTCTGAGTAATAGCCCTCAATATCCCTAAAAGTGGGGAGAAAACACAGAGAAAGCTCGTCAAAGGAGAACTGGTTCACTAGTGAGGTTTAGTGCTAAGCCATCCACCAACGTTTGAATATGGCATGAATTTCAAAAGGGAGTCCATTCTTTGGAGTGTAGCGCCTCGGGGCCCGTTCTTCACGCTCTTTGAACAAAAATGAGAACATAGAACTTTGCATTTGAGAGCTTGAAATTATCCAGTTCATTTTACACTAAATAGTCAACCTTACAAATTTTGGGGTGTTACAATTGCAACAACATACATGTCTCATCCACCTTATAAAATAATGTTTGTATTCTTCATTCATCTTACATTCACTGCCAAAATGAAAATTAAGGAAAAAAAACATAATTATTAATAGCATGTATATATTCTAGTTCAGTCTCCATGTGTATAAGCTTTTTATGTACATTTGAGATTAAGAAAAAAATCTACTATAAGACCTGTCATCTAATACGTTATCTTGCCTTGTTCGTCTGAGAAAACACCTCAGTGAAGGAGAAAGGTACTACCAAAACTTAATATAGGACGCACCATTGGAAGGAGATGTCATTCGAAATCTTTATTTGAGAACCCAAAACAAGACAAGCCTATCCTACTCTGATACAGCTTTCAGCATTGCCTGTGCTGATTGCTGGGCAAAGAGTTTTTGTTTATAACAGACATATGGGCGTGCTAGTAAAGACAAAAAATGTGCAGGCCTTGAGAAGGAAAGAACATCATACCAAACAGTGTCATCATCATCCAGCTCAACAGAAAATCTTTCCTCGCCAGCCTGTCCATTTATATATATAAACATTTAGTGTAATCCTTTAGAGAGTGTCTAAATAGATAATCGTTCAAGTACAATATGCAGAAGAGAAATATTCCCCTAAAAAAATCAAATAAAATTCTCGTGCTCTTTTCCGGATTCTTCCCACCAAATCTACCATATACGATATTGTATATTTGTGTATATTTGATGAACCTCAAATAGGGAACATACTGGTAGCATACAAAACTTTGATGAGACCCCATACCAAAATCATCAGAGTCCATGTTTTCGATGTGTCTGTCACAAAGTCTCAGATTTCATCACAACCAAGAATTAAATTAAAATGTTTATGCACTCAAACAATTTCACATGCATATGTAATCACAAATGATTTCAAAATCTCCGTTCCTGAATAAATTGATCTTACAAATAAGAAGCAGAGCATGAAACTATGAGAAATATTCTAGAATAAACATATGATTCCATAATGCCAGAACATACAATTTGCTGATCAAAAACTCTGAACGTGAACCCCAATAATGAACATTTCAGCACAACCTGTCACCTATATCTGTGAAGTGGATACAAGTTTTGGATTTGGAACTTTCAAATTTTCCAGAAATAGGGAAACAACACACATTAATTGAACATTATTAATGATTATTAATATTATATTTTTTCATTAGCTAAACTCACAGGGTTTTGAACCTGAGACCTTCACAGAAAGAGCGCCTTAACAGTACACCTTATCACCAATTGTTCTACATCACATGGTCATGGCAAGATTATTGATACTATTATAGTAAAAATTTATCATAAATTTAATGATGATAGCATTAATGATATATTAATTTGTTCATATTCAAACATCCATATATTAATATTGGGAGCCTACCTACACCGAGTCAGATTTTAACATACCCAACCCTCTTTGTACCATATTGAGGGTATAGGGTATCAAATTTTCACTTTTCTTATTCAACTCAAAGCTATTTCTGAAATCACCATCACCTTTTACTTGTCAAGAGCTTTTCAGCAGTATAAACTTATTAAAATCTGAGTCCATATCATTGAGATATGATCATTTGAAGATTTGAAGATTTTCACCCTTGATACCATGTCGCGACTACTAAGCAACTGCCACATGGCAAATATTGTGGCACCCCAATGCACGTGTCATCATGGGGTGACACAATGATAATACCAGGACCTCCTAGCCTACCATGTCATCCACTAGCCCAATTAATCTACTTTACTTCTTGTTACATAAGTGGGATTTTAAATAAAACATTAATCCAATAATTCCAAGTAAATATTTATATCTCCCCAACTATTAATTTAAATCCCATGTGTAAATAAACTTCATGTGGAAATAAAACCCACATTCTAAATTCCAGAGTGTCAAAGGCTCTATTGACCCTCGAGAATTTACAATTTTTCCATAACCCAAAATATTTTTCGGACTGCCAATAGGTAAAATTCCTAACTTTTTGTGAACCACCGATGAGGTCAACCCAAAAAAAATTGCCCAGTGAAGTCAACCCAACACTTGCCGATCTGCCGATGAGGTCAACCTGAAAGCTTCTACCAATTTGTTGATAAAGTAAACAAGTTGTATTTAGTGCGACCTTTTGGAAGCTTTTCCGTTGGGTTTGTCTGGTCTAATTTCTCTAAAATCCGCCAGAAATTTATTGAAATCACAGGTTTGATAGGTAACCCTGCACAATCGAAGTGCCCTAGCGGTTCTTCAGGGTGTTGAATCCATATATACACTCAAAAAACCAGTTTAAATAACACAAATCAAGATTTCACCTCAATTTTTCCGTTGGATTCCGGCACCAGAAAGTCCAAAAAGTCGCACTAAAAACAACTCCTAAAGTAAATACCTCAAAAAGAATTATTGGCCGTTGATAAAGTAAATACCTACAACTTTTTATTGGCCATTAATGAAATTTGAAATGTAACATTTACACGCCATTTGTCAAACCCTGATGGTTGCATGTAACTTTTAGACACCATTTTCCAAACTGCGATGGTCGCATGTAACTTTTAGACAACACTTGCCAAACCCCAATGGTCGCATGTAACTTTTAGAACCTTGTCAAATTCACCGAACACCCAATGGACTTTTCGTCCATCAACAAAATTTAACATGTAATGGACTTTTCAGCTATCAGAAAAATTTAACATGTAATTTTTAGAGACTTCGTCAAAATCGCCAAGCCCCAAATGGTATCATCAACGATGAAATTTAATTTGTTTACCTATAAAAGTTTCACAAATTCTTCTGATCACGAAATGTAGTAGATTTAGCAAATTATGCAACAAATATAAGAAAATTTTGCATTAAACAATAAAGAGGATTATCTCTATAGTGGAATTTAATCAAATTTACGAAGTACCCTCTGCATCAAGCTCAAAAAGATCACAGTTTGGTAAAACTTTTGCCCAAAATTCCCTTCTTCTTAATGTCTTGAACAAATCCATGAATGCAAGTAATTATATGAATATAAATATTCTCAGATATATAATGCATTAAAGGAAATTTCTTTCCCATACTCGATTATTTCAAGAATTTATCATATTCACTTAACAAGATTTCTTACCAACACTTACTACCCCTAACATTCATGCAAACATAACTTTAAAATACAATTGAAATTTCAAATACAATTCCAAGGAATAAGGAAACTTGGAACATTTTCATACCAAGGTAAATAAACATGATTACCAAGAGTTACTTCCCACCGAATTTAAACAAGTATTTGCACCAAAAATGGATAGGAATCACATGTAAATAAGCATACTTACCAAGAGTAACTACCCACCATTATTTATGCATTTAGGTAGGAGTAAAATGTAAACATAGACTTACCAGAGGTTATTGCCCACCAAAATTTTAAAAAGTCTTTCTGCGCCATGTGAAGAGGATTATGTGGTTTAATTTCTCAACTTTTCACATCAATTTATTCCCAAAAGGCTCTTGTAGCTCACAGTAATATACATTCATGCTGAAATATATATTAAACTTGATCATAACATTAGACCTTTGTGAGCGAGCGTGTGCGTGTGTGTGTGTATATATCAATCATATGTGCGTGTGTGTGTGTGTATATATCAATCATATGTGCGTGTGTGTGTGTGTGTGTATATATATATCAATCATATGATAGTTTATCATATGCACCACATTCCAAATTCCATAACAAGAACAAGGCATACATTTTCATATCTAATTTTACTAATAAAAATTCAAAGAGAAATTGAACAATAATCACATGAACATAGGCAACACTTATCTAAAATTCCAAGCTAGTGACTGATTTGGGAAGGAGCCTTTTCCGCCCAACCATAGGCTCAGTTGCACATCAACTTTCTACAGTTGGCCACTCCCTAGATAGGTGATGATACCACAATGGGAAAATTGATAAATCACTGGTAATTGGGCTAAGTGAAAACAACTTTCCTTCTCATATATGATAGATTTAGGGATCTATTGAATTTTCTAAGTCTCTCCATTAGAAAATTATTCAGTATTCTGTTGGTTTATTTCTCCTACTTGTTTAAATTTGAACAAGTTATTTAATACATTTAAATACTGAAATAAATACAATACAATCACAACATCTACAGATCATCAACTAAAAGAAAACAAGCACACAAGTGACACCGTTATTTTTGGACCAATGCCCCAGAAAAACCCAATGCGGGAAAACCGATGCAGCTATTTAGAGGGTTATATTATTATGCAGCCTATCTGAGTACAACTGGGTGTCTAATCCGACTCACCCGACAGAGGAAAATACACAGCAGCAATACCTCTATATTCGGAAACAGGTATTTAGAAAACCTGTCCCACGAAACCCTCTCCAGCACAACTAAAGCTCAACGCTGGCCCCTCTGGCCTCTGCGTCAGCCTCCTGCTAACCTGCATTAGCCCCAAGACCCTCTGCATCAGCCCTCTGAGGCACTGTGCAGCCTTTGGGAGCCTTTGCGTCACTCCCTCTACCCTCTGCGTGGATGATGCAATCTCTCTGGACTCTGCACTGCCTCTGCTGGGCTCTGCGTAGCCTCGACTGACCACTGCTCTCACTCTCTCTACTTCTGTGTTGGTCTCCCAATATTGTCCCTGCCTCTCTGCCTCGTACTCACTACCCCTCGCTGTTGATCGCTGATTCAACTTTGCTTAGCAACCTCGCTCTGGCAAAATGAATGACTGATCACTCTGGTGTATTCTCCAACTAACACTCAAGCCTCTTCTTATACTTTTCTCGTTGGTCCATCAACGGCCGAGATTAAATCTGTAACCAACAGCTAAAATTAGATTTGGCTTGATCCATGACTTTTGGACCCTTCTAACCTAGTTTTATATTAATACCCATTAATATTTTATTTTTCCTAAGTTTAGACTTAGGAACTCCATTAAAA
>APFE030541943.1:67931-101387 GCA_000404065.3 Pinus taeda | reverse complement strand
GTGCAAACCCATGTGATTACATTCCTCTTCCATCGAAAACTATGCATATCCATTTCAGAATCATGGTGAAAAAACCTCAGAAGAAGTTATAGTGACTTTGTTTATAATGACTTATTTTATTTTAAATTATAATATTATTCAAAATTTTAATTTATAAATAGTTTGTAAAGTTACGTATTTTTTAATAATTTAAATTGGTATCTTTTAAATGTAATAATTAAACATTAAAAAAATAACCCATTTTAAATTTAAATAAATTGTTAATTTTTTTTGCAATATTTCAAATAATGTTGGTTGAAAATATTTTAAAAAATAATGTTGGTTGAAAATATTTAAAAGAAGATGAGGATAAAGGAGGCTTTACTTTTAGATAAAGCGAATTTTTTTTGAAGAAATTGAGATAATTTTAATGCTTTATTTATTTATTTATACTAAAATGTTCTCAAAATTTTAAATAAATGGAGAATATTTTTCATGTTCCTATTAAGGTTTAGCCAAAATTTGAAAAAAATGGAGATATGTGGATTCCGTTTTCTAAACATGTTTTCCCTTATGGGAGAGAAATGTAAATATTTGTAACCAATTTTATTTTCTTTAATAAATTTTATGAGATTTTGATTAAGTGGAAACATATTAGGAAGAAGAGGTTTTACATAGTTTCCATAATTGTGAAGAAGGGGAGTTGTGGAGTTATCTTTAGTAGCAATTTTATGGATTTTATTTTAGTGATTATAGTGATTTTGTTAACTATGAATTTAGATGTTTTATTTTTAATTTTTTTTGTAATATTATTCAAATTTAAATTTATCATAATTTGTAAAATTACCATTTATTATAATTTAAAATGTAATTTTTTTTCAAAGGAATGATTAGGGATTTTCTATTAAAAAGATAAGTTGGATTTCGAGCCAGAATCCTTACATATTTTATCCAAATCCATGATAATTCTACCTTTAAAAGTCCAAAACACATGGAGCTTGTTCTTGTGGCATTTTTTTCCTACGATACTAAAGAGATTCCTATTATATTCTCTATAAAAGACTCCTTGGAACAAATAAAACTTACACAACAACAATAAAATTCAAACAAAAAGATTCAGCTAACAGATGATTAGCCTATCATTTGAGGCTCTCTTCCATACATTTTTCATTAATCAACCATGTTGCTCGGAACTGACCTGCTTTCTTTTTTTTCCGCATCGAGCATTCGTTGGCTTCAGCGCCTCTTGTTTCCAAGTGCACTCCAGTCACATAAGTATCTTCCATCTCAAGCAATTTGAAATTCATGATAGCCAACTCAATTTGCATTTTACTTTGAAATTGTTCCATTTCAACTTATATCAATTCTAGTTTGGTGTTGATAAGTGCCTGAAATGATTTCTATGCCTTCTCCTTTGCCTCATTTTGCTGGTTGAAAGCACCCAACGCCTTCCATGGCTTCTAAAATCCCGTCGAGGAGACAATTCACATCCAACTACTCAGTATCATGGGAAAAAAAACCAATATTCTCTATGGGGAGATTGCACCTTGATGAAACTTGAATCCAAAATGTGTTCGTCTCAGTGCACAAAAATTGGTTTTAATCACCAATTATGTTCTAACACTACACCCTCCCTTGCTCGTTATCTTCAACATAGTTGAATAAGACTTGCATATTATTATATAGACCTTAGGGAGCCTAGAGCCTATTGAGAAATCAATATAGATTTAGATTAGGGTTAATTCCTCTTACTTGATAATTACTTGTGAGTTAGTGTTGGCCTTTAATTACTTTATTATATCTTCTTCATCAAGCATGCATATTATTATATAGACCTTAGGGAGCCTAGAGCTTGTTGAGAAATCAATATAGATGTAGATTAGGGTCGAGTCCTCTTACTTGATAATTACTTCCGAGTTAGTGTTGGCCTTTAATTACTTTATTATATATTCTTCATCAAGCAATTACTAAAACATGAAGATCACAAGAACACAAAGAACACAAGATATAGGCTCCAAGCTAGGGCAAAACCCCTCCAAGGAGAAAACCCATAAAACCCTTCTCTTCTTATAGAATCATATCAAATCGAGACATCCAAGATCCAAATACCAAGGCCTCCTCAAGCACCAAGCCAACCTTCCTTTAGATATCCTCTAATCAAGCCAAGTAAACAAGAGTCAAACTTCTTCAATATAGAAAATTTCGGTTCAACAACTTCACAGAGTTGTCCCAACAACTTCGCAGAAACATAATTTTGGCCTGTAATTTTGAAGAGAAACCCCAACAACTTGCATGTTTGGAGAAAGATAAGCAGAAACTTAAAATCCTTCTCTTATCCATTTCTCTCTCTCTTCTTTAGTCTTCACACTTCTTCTTCTTGCTCTTTCACATAAACCTAACTTTTGTGTGGTGTCTAATTGAGGTTGAAGTCTCTTCCTTATATAACCATTCCAGGAGGTCGAATTAGCCTCTTCTAGGACGACTTCTTCTTGGTAGGGTCGACTTGGTCTTGGGAGTCATAAAGACTTTTCTAGACACAAAAATAATAATAAAAAATATTTTGTTACCAATTGTCCGAAAGGGACTTTGATACATGACTTGAATCAAGTAAAGCCTAGAAGCATGAAGAACATGCTTTGTCTAGAATAATAATAATAATAACAATATTTCTTTTCTTCTTTTTGATGTCTCAGTAAATATTCATTGATACAAATACAAAGGTAATTATGAAGACCAAACCTAGTTACATTTTCGACACTTCCTCTTAATAAGGGAGGCATTCATAATTCCACAATTGGTACAAGGATACTTCCCAAATTCAAATATTATCATGACAAGAGTTGGATTTATAAGACATATTTAAGCAACAACATCATAACTATTATTTTCAAATAGAAACATAGCAGGGCCTTGACTATCAAGCTCTAACTCTCCACAAGATTAAAGCAGAATATTGGGAGGCATATATATGGACACCATTATCACAATCTCTCAAGGCACATACCCCATCTGGATATTCACTAGGTATGTCCTTCCAGGACTATTCTTATCTTGGATTCACAATCCTCAAATAATATTGGTCCTCTTCAACTACTCTTATCTTGGATGTCCTACCTCATCCTCCAAAAGTATCGGTCCATGAGACTACTTCTATCTTGGATTCCCAATCTTCAAGAAGTATTGGTCTCAGATGCTTACCCTGATCGGACTTATGTAGGAACACAATAGAACATAGATATAAACATAAACACTAATATGCAAAAGAAATAAAACTTCATTTCTTTAACATCAGAGAACTAAAATATGCTTACATATAGAATGGAAATAAATTGGCTTGGATGATGGTAGCTTATCTATAAGAAGAGATGTGATGGCTACATGCCTCTGAACTGTGTTACAATGAGACTCAAGGACCCTTTTTATTATTTAACAACAAAGGGAAACCATAAACAACCAAAACCATAACCATAGGAGATGGAACGCCAAGAGTTTGTAGGCCCCGTTTGGGTTAGTTGGGCAGCCAACTTCCCAGGTTTGTAACTTGGTCATATGATCTTCGTTTGGCGCGTATGATAATTTTTAGAAAATCTCTTTAAGCACTACAATATTTTTGGCAGGTTCTTTCCTATGGAAATGGGCCTATGACGAACCTCAAAAAACGTCGTTCAGGGGGTCAAAATAACTTCGGAAGTTCAAGACCTGATTAAAACAAAAAACAAAAAAACAAAAAACAAAAAACAAAATCATGATGAAATCGACTGGATGTCTAGGTGGAATAGGCAGGTGGGCACCAATATCTACCTCGATCAGTCCTCCCCCCCTTAGGAAGCAATGGTCCCTATTACATGCAAAGCCTCCATGAGGTGAGGGAATTATTTGGATCCTCTACTGGCGATTGTTCTTGATCTGTGTGTCCATGATCATATTATTTGTGGCTTGTTTGATACAACTTAGGTTGAGCTATGTTGGTGTCAACTGCTCAACAACATCGATGTGTCAAACAATGGGGGAAAGTATGGTCGAAGTTGGTCCACATTGAATACTAGTGTAGGCTATAACACCCTCCTCCCACATTTACCCAATTTAACCAGTCTGTTGGGGTAAACATATGACGAGAGGCTACTATGATGTGCTTCAACTGCCCATGTGTAGTTAAGGAAGTGGAACTGACAAAACAAAACCATCTGACCTTCCACACATGCTGCAAAACCTTCAGGAGAAAATCAACCTTTCCAGGTGACCAACCCTTGAGGCAACTTGAAATTTCGTTGCTACTCCCATGACAAGCCATGCATGTGAATAAGGCCTTCTAGTCGATCCCACAGAAAGGGCATGCCAACAACTGTGGACTGTTTAAGCTAGTTTTGAGCCA
This sequence comes from Pinus taeda, assembly GCA_000404065.3. Lineage (NCBI taxonomy): Eukaryota > Viridiplantae > Streptophyta > Pinopsida > Pinales > Pinaceae > Pinus > Pinus taeda. Next base: position 97,036 of record APFE030541943.1, on the reverse strand, counting down.
GCGATTCCAGATTTTGTGCCACATTTTTAGGGTTAGGATTCAGGCCACTGCCCAGAAATTCTTTAAACTTTGAGAAATGATAAATGAAATTGGAACAGATGTATAAATGCAAACAAATGATCAATTACTTGACTAAAACCCTACTAGCCATGATAGGCATTTCGTCAAACATGTCAAAAATATGTAATCTACAAGTCATAACAACAAATCCTAGCATAGGGATGTCATACTTATCTGAAATTCATAAAGAAGCATTGTTACCTTATCACAATAACTACATTGTCATCTATTAGGAAATATATTCATTATATTTCCAATTACTAGTTGAAACATGATGAGATTCATACATCAAATATGTCATAAAACATACTCATAACCAACATATAACCAACATAAGTATAAGGATATAACAACCATAAAATCCACATATAAGCTAGTACATTTACACATGATATATCAAGGAGAAGAAACTATTATTAATGAATGTAGAAGCTAACGAGGTTTGGGACTTCCATGAACCACCCAACCATAGATCAGCTAAACCAAATATGTCTTTCAATCAATCACCCTTGTGCCATATTCCAAGCATGAATGCTGGGCTCAAAACCAAAACAAACCAGGTTTCCTCAAGCTTTACTGCAATCCCCACTAGATCACTAAGCCTTAAACAAGCATGGATGCCACCATATTTCTCCACATACACCATGAGGAATTCGCCTATCTTCTAGTCTCTAGGATTTACTGTATATCCTGCCATACAATGGTCTAGGATTCCTAGGCTTAATCAAGACTCCACCCTTCAGGCTTTACCGTATATCCCACCATTCACCGTTCAAGGATCCTTAAGCTTGATCGAGGGTACACACCTATAGGCTTTACCATATATCCCTCATCGTTTGAGGATTCCTAGGCACACAAAATTTGGCTTTACTACAATCCTAGAATAATTCAAGGATTCATATGTCGTGTGTTCTTTCTTTCAGAGATCACCTCACTCAGTTTTGAAACCATTTAGAAATATAGCTCAAACAAATACAAGATAACCCATCACACCATGGCTATCCACAAATGGTAAGGCAAGGCTGAAGAACATTGTCACACCTGGCAAAACCCATGCTAATGAAAACAAGAGAACCAAATATACACATGCAGGTACCATGCATACCACATTTAGCAAGGAAATCACACATGCAAATCGATACTTGCAAGTAATCTTATTGTAGCTGCTTGATCCTGGTCTTCCTTGCTTGATCTCTACTTCCCTTTACCTTCTTTTTCCTTCCTTATATTTTCTTCCTCCAATACTAGAGTTATCCCAGGATTCTCTAAGTGCGAGAGAGAGAGAATGGAGAGAAATATCCACCCAAAACTGCTAAAAAGCTTGTGAACTGATCCTCAAAAGTCTTTTGATTAATGAGGCCTCTAGTTTCTTCATTTTCTATTATTTTACTTCATTTTCTCCTAATATCCTTTATTTTAATAAATAAAATGCCAATTAATGCCACTTTTCCTTTTCAATGCCTTTTCCAATTTCCTTAGCCATAATAAACCAAATGAACACCCACACTAGGATGTTTTGCCCAACATTCAGCTTGGAATATGTGTCCCATGACCTTGGTTATTACTTTGCCTTTATTACTTTATTACATTGACTTTTTACCAGGGCTATTACAAACCCCCCCCCCCTGGGGGAGCACCTTCCTCAGTGTTCAATGACACCTAAAACCAACAAGACCACTGAAAACAAAAAATGCTGCTTATGGAGCTTTATAACACGACTCACTGTAGTATTTACAATGACCACCTACTAAAAACATGAAAATCATACTGTTTATTGGAGTTTTATGACACAACTCGTTATGGTATTTACAAAAACAACCACATATACTTATGCACATTTGCTTCAACCATCAAATAACCATACTATCTATGGAGCTTTATAAATCTAGCTCGATACAGTATTTACAATAATATACACATATGCACATTTTCTCAACCAACAAATAAAAATGATACAATGCCTAAATCAACAACAACAAAATCTAGAGGCTCACACCTCCACCCTCAAATTAGTACGAGGATTCACCTCCTTCCCACGAAGTCCAGAATCCATTTCCAAAGTCAAACTTGCATCCAATGTCTAGCGCTACAATCCTGTGCCACTTGTCTTTTTCGTGAACAATTACCGACTCATTGTTCCAAGGAAGACTCCCAATGTGCATATGATTCCATCTGGCAATGATAATGACCAAAAACAAATGTATTCCCCGGCCTTCCCTTCTCTGCTACACAGTTCTTTGGGAAATCTGGTCACCCCCTTCCATGTAGTTAGTCACCTTCCAAGTTCTTCGGAATCCCTTATCCTGGGTGATCCATCCCTTGGCAAGGATTCATTGCATTGGATGGTCAAACAACCAAGGCATATACCTACCTCAAACCATTATACGAATCACAACATGCTCATGGAAATCAATGGACACTATTGGGTACAAGTGTCCCATAATGACCTTTCTCCTGAAGTGTTTTACTAGCATATTGCTCCCTGTTCCGATTCCTTTTACAGCTACTAACTCTCTTGCAATCAGTTGAACCACCCAACCGGGAATTTCACCCATGCTTTCCTGTACCAAGCACATAATTTCCATTATATTTAAAATAAATTGAAATAAACTCAAATCTTACCTCATTGGTAATTGATCAATGAGGTACACTTGCAGTTTTTTTTTACTTCCTGTCACAACAAGACAAACTAACTCTTTCATCAAATCATTATGTATAAACATATCACTTCTAGTTATCTCCAAACACAACCCTCAAATATCAAAATCATAAATCACATGCAATCATCATAAACCATAATCATAGATCACATGTAACCATCATAAATGATAATCATAGATCACATGCATAATAAAACTTAAATAAAATATGGATACTAATCCTTAATCAATCTTCTGCTTCTACCTTTATCCTTTGTCCTTTTCGTACACACACTGGATTGGTTGCCACACCCAACAATGAATTGAACTTATGTAGGAATGCAACAAAATACGAATATAAACATAAACATAAAGATGCAACAGAAATGAAACTTCATTTCATTAATCTCAAAGATCTGAAATATGCTTACATACAAAATAGAAATAAACTAGCTTGAGTGACGGTAGCTTATCTCTGAGAAGAGATGTGGCCACTACATGCCGATGAACTGTGTTACAATGAGGCTTGGTGACCTTTTAATTATTGAGAAACAATGAGAAACCATAAACATCCAAAAACCTAACCCTAGGAGATGAAGTGCCAAAATCTTATGGGCCCCGTTGGGGTAAGTTGGAATGTCAACTTCCCAAGGTCATAACTTTAGCATACGACCTTTGTTTGACTATCATAATAACTCATTCGAAGAAGTCAAAGAGGAGGCCAAAAACAAAAACAAAATGTTGAAGTGGATTAGCACTTTTCCAGTCTCTCTGTTTTCCCTAAAAACATATTTTAGCCCCTCAAAACGGATCTCGAAGTTTAGGACCCGAAAAACTACCAAAAATAGTAAGCTATGTTACAATTAAGAAAATTGAAAAGAAAAAACGGTGGGGATCCAAGTGGAATAGGCGGGTGGCCACCAATATCCACCTAGATCAGTCCTTCACCCTTAGGAAGCAATGGTCCCCATTGCGTTGAGCTCCTCCATGAGATGGAGAAAATTCTGTTGAACTTGGCCCCTAGTGAGCCACTTGCCTTGGTGCAGGAGTTGGCTAGCTTTGACAACCCAATACAATTGGACCTTCTGTTGGCGAGTATTGTTGGTCTGCGTGTCCATAATTCAATCAATTGTGGCCTGTTGCATGCAATATGGGTTTAGCTCTCTTAGTGTAAGTTGTTATGCAATATCTGATTTGTCCAATAATGGTGGAAAGTATGGTTGTGTTGTGCTATACAACAACCCTCCCCATTTCAAAATTTTTCATATAGAACTTTAATAAGAAATGGGTCCCCTTTAATAAATAAAATCAATAAAACGTTTGGAAATAAATTTTTATAGGCTTTTTTCTTTTAGGATAAGTCAAATAAGAGTCACAATTTGAAAAAACTATTCAACCCATGAAAGTCCTCTTGATAAGGTCTAATTTGATTTAAAATTATAGCATATTAAACCTTATCATAAAGGAATATGTCACCTCACACACATCCTTTGTTTTAATGGTAGACTTAAGAGGTTCCATTGACTTTCACCGATGCAATAACACCATCGAAAGTTGCATATCTCTACTTATCAAAGAGCCATTTCAAATGTTCACATAAATCCTCCGATGCGATATGCCGATCGTAATCGCGCATCGCTGAAATCATAGAACACATACCAAAAGCCCTTTGAAATCTTCTGATGCGATTTCATTATTGAAAAGCATGCTATTTGATAAAGATGAAATAAGGGCTATTACGAGCATTTGCAGGTTAAAGTTATAAATCAATTATAAAAAGAAAAACAAATGATTTATCAATTTTAAAAGCCATCCCGCCTTCCCATGCTAGCTTATCGTTAATCGCAATCGCAATTGCAAATATGCAAAGAAAACGTTTAAAGCATAATGCTTGTACCTCCCGATCTGCGATATGTGATTATCGCTAATCGCTGATCGGGAAGTCACGATACTCATTTTAAAAGGACCGTTATAAATTTGTGATGCAACATGTTATTACGACATTAAAGTGTCACGTTGGAAGTTACGGGAAATCATTAAGAGAGCAGCTATGGTTGAATCCTTCAAGGATTTCATCCATGATAGATTAATATATTAAAATCCATATCACCCATTGCACTTAACTGTTGTTAGTCTTGTATGATGTGTATTAGCTTTGAACAAGTTTTTCCACTGTTACCTCCTCCTGTTTTGTTTTGCAGAGCGACTTTGAACTCATCAGTCCAGCAAAATGACTAAGAAATCACGGAAATTAAGGGTCCCCATCATAGAAAAAGATGAGCCAGAAAAGCGGGTGCTGATAGCTGATACTACCTGTCTCGGTCTTGGAAAGGCTTCATGGGAGAGCATATATAATTTACTTGAAGCCAAGGACCCAACCGAAATTGAAGAAGAAGGAGGAACAACTGATTCCATTAATAAAACAGAAAGTACTCTTTGGGATTTGGCCAACTCCTTCCTCCATAGAATAATGGCCCGCACCAAAGTGTTACCCTACAATGACCCATTTAGATGGGTAATTGAAAGCATCAACATAACTGACAGAGCATTCTTTACTGCTGATGGAAGGATGTTCGGTTCATTCAGGGCGAAGATGTCAAGAATATGTATCATTTACCAGACCCCCAAAAGCATTACAACAAGGCATTTTTAGAAGCTTTCGCCAAGGAGAATGGTGTGGAGTCCGACCCTATCAAGCAATGGAGGCATTTCCCAAACAAAAACAAGCATGAACCTTCGGGTATGTACTCTGTAGATTCCTTAACATCTCCTTATTGCTATGTTGGCGCCATGATATGTAGACTCTTTGGAATGGAAGCAACAATTAACTCTTATATCATGGATTGGGAAACCATTTTATCTAATAAAATGGTCAACCAGATCCTTGATTATAGAATAAAAAGGTTTGTTACTACCTGGATAATACCCCCATTCTATATGAGTGCCTACAGAATGGATACCATCTATTTCAATTTTGATTACCCCATTTTAGGCTGGAAATGGACTCCCCAAGACCTAACTCCTATCCACATCTATCATAAGTATTTGTGGGAGGCCCATTATAAAAATCATCTATATAGAAACTGCCATGGTTTTATTTTGCTCGTTCATAAGGCCATATTCAACAAACCTACTCCTCAGTTATTTGATGAGGCTAGTGTTGACCTAACATCAATCAGCAGTTGGTTTGGTGAAGAAAAGTTCACCTACATCAGACTTTTTGGCAGCACTACAGATCCACATGTTCTCCCCTTGTACATCCCTAATAAGCTATTTTCTAGAGAAATAGCTTATCAGATAACAGAAACAGGGATGTCCAAAAACCTCAAGGAGTCTAAGAAACAAATGTGGCCTTCATTCCCCCTCTGATGTGGTACTTACACACTGCATAACTTCAAACATGCAAAGAAAGAAACAGAAAAGATAAAAATTCTCAAGTTAGCAGTCATTCCAAAGAGATAGTATGATCCAAGAGCAGTGGCTTACAACTTCACCAGTCAGGTGAAGCTTGCCAAATTTGAACATGAGAAAGATTAATATGATGACTTGTTCACTTTGGCTAAAGTATTCTCACGTGTAGAACATCTAGCAAAGATCAAATTGGGAGCAGGGGGGAGAGATAAATTTATGCAGTTTAGGGCACAGAGGTTATAAACATTGCCTCTAGATTTATTGGTCACTCCCCCTATGGTGCAGCAAGAAGCCCACAGTGAAGAACAAATTACTGAAAAGAGTTCTGAAAAGGAGAAGACTCATGAGAAGGAGAAGAGCCCTGAAAGGGAGAAGAGTCCTAAAAAGGAGCAGACAAACGAAAAGACCAGTGAGCTCCTTGATACCAATGTAAATATTGATTCCAACTTACTCAAGGAATAGGTACAATTTGATCAAATGATCAGGAACTAGAATGACTCCCAAAACATCGTAACACCAGTATCGACCACAGCATAGGAGCTTGTTGTTAATATTCCAATAGAGGCAATCGACACACCCAACATTCAACAGGATATTGAAATAATTCTTGAAAATCCTACATAAGAAATTGTATTAAAAGTAGAAGAAATACCACCCTTGGATGTATTTTACAGTCCAAAGCATAGGGCTATGGTCAAAAGACAGAGGAAAAAGAGAAAAATTGATCAAGGACCTCTCTCAACTCCTCATGCTGAACTGATGAATGTGGTATGCAAAGACTCAGAAGTCAACCCTTCTGAGGATTAACCAAGTTGTCTCAGTATCCAAGTGCTTATACAACCGCAACAATGGACAAAGCCTCTGAGGTTAGCCAACTAATCAGGGAAAAGGATCTAAGGATCACTTAACTTGAGGAGAAATCAGCAGAGGAACAACAAAGGATTAGTTAGCTAGAGCAACATCTAGCAGAGCAAAGACATCATAATGAGCAACTAACAGAACAGTTGAATATGGAGAAGCAAAAGATTGATCAACAAGCTCTCCAGAAACAACATAGGTTGTCTCAAGAACTCAACAAGCTTCAAATGGCAATTCCGCAGAAGAAGAAGGCTAAAGAAGATCGAATTGCACAGGTGCAATTATAGATAGAGAAATTTGAGGGTTATCCAAAGGTGAGCGAATTCAAGAAAGAGGCCTTGGAAGTAACCAAAGCCTTATCTCGGGAGCGAAACATCCTTTTCCATAAAATATCATTGGTTGACCCATTGTGTGCTATCTCTTCATCACTTATTGAACATGCAGTTGACACCAGACTGGAATTCGAAAAAGCAAATGATAAGATAACAAATTTTCTCTCTTGGCAAAATTCAGAAGAAGGCATGGCTACCAATTTACCGAAAATACAAGAATCACACAAGGAAATCTTGTTTTCAGAGTGGGAATCACAGCTAATAAAAGCCGAAAGAGCAACTTCTAGGGCCAGGGCTACAATGAACGATGTAATCGAGTTAATAAATGACATCATATATATGGCTAACTTGATCTCCGATTGCTCTCCAGGAAGACTCCCGAAAACAAAAGCACTAGAAGAATAATGGAGACAGGATCTGGCAAGCAGGGAAGAACAAATCGACAGAGTGCAAAGCTTGACATGGGATGCATTTTGGTTTTTCCTAGTCAAGCTGCATAGTTCGCAGATGGCCATGAAATGCCTTTCCGATGCAATCAATCTCATGGTTCCCGAACTCTCTGATGCTATGTACACAACCCAATTACATTCTAGGATGAGTCATCCTCCGGAGATTCAACCAATTCTCTCAATTTGTCAGCTGCAGGCGCAAGAGAAGAAATAGATTCAACGAATCAGTTGAAAGGCTATCGCACTGTTGTTTTCATGAATCAAATCCCAGATTTTCATGTTTGTAGTTTTAACAGCTCATAGTGATTTTTATCGACAGTTAGTTTTTATTTTGATTATTTAAACCCTTTCATGTCTTTTAAGAAAGGGTCCTCAATTTGTATAATTTTGACTTAAGAGGTTGCACTTTTTTACTTCTAAGTATTTTTATCAATAGTGGATCAAGATTCTACATTTTTTTGAAAGAAGTTTTTTAAAGACCTGCACTTCTGTATTTCTTGGAAGTTTTCTCAAATAAGAAAGTAGAATCAGAGTGTTATTCACATCAGAAGGATTCAAATGCATGCGGTATTCCTATCACTGTTTTTGTCTTATTTCCTTATGTGAAGAAGCATTTCTTTTAAAAGTTGCTATTGTTGATATATATGTATGCTTTTTTCAAATAATTCTTTATCATATCATTTTTGAAGATTTAGAATTGTCACCCTTTGAAGATATATGTCAGCGATATATATATTGTTATGAATGCAATATGTTGTTTTATTATTACTTCGTTTAACTTGTTAAACGAAGTAATCATCATATGAGTGCATATTTCTATTGATGAATAAGCCATCTATATGATTATTTGTCTGTTAGAAATAATTAGAAATCGCATTGTTTACAGAATACCCGGGTTATAAAATAACATTTGTATATTTTGAGTTATAGGTTGAAACATTTACCCATCTCCATTATACATTACAAAACAATCATCCATTAAACCATTTGTTAAGGGAAACTGGTCCCATAATATCTAGTCAGAGCCCGTTGGGACTCAGAAATGTCATATTTTCATCCACCTTTTTCTTCATTATTCCTTACATTTCATCATCCCATTAACCTTTCACATATCATTTTCATACATACATTTGGGTTTCACCTTCTTATTTTCCATTTTATTCGTTTTTGTATTATGTGAATTTATGATTAATTATTAGAAAATGTACATATTTTTATATATATCTCAAGAATATGTGAGTTTTGTGATGTGTATGAAATATGTGGAGAATTAATTCCAAGAGACTTATCCATATCTCCTTCACCATATTAAGGAGATAATTATGCAATCCAATTCCTAAGGAGAAAAGCATGGAGGATTTGGTTGGCATATCTTATCCAAGATATGTGAGAGATTTATTGAGAGATTTGTGGGATCATATTTTTTAATAATGGGACAGTTGTTAAAAATGCTTGAGAGATTTGTGGGATCATATCTTGTAATAATGAGAAATTAGTTGAGAGTGCTTGAGAGAATATTGGATATGTAATTATGGGAAGGTTATCTTCCTCATGTATATAAGAGAGTGCTCTCTCTTCATTTGAATAATGAAGAATGAATAATGAATGATAGAGAATGGAGATTAACTTTGATTCATATTCTTTTGTTATGCTTTCATGATTTGTACTTTGATTCTTGTAATATAATTTGAGTTAGCTTTATTATTGTGAGCTCACATATGTTGTTTGTCATTCACTTCTTCACATGTTGCATTCCTTTTCCTTTATGCAATTTCCTGCTTTCCTAGTTAGTGTTTCAATGCATTCTTAGATTAATTTAATTCCAGTAATTTAGATTAAATTAGTTTCACTTCAGTCCTACATATATAGTGCATGTGTCTCGTAAGTCTACGAACCTCGGATTGACAAATTAAATAGTTGGGCAAGTACTACAACAGAATTAAATGAACATAGTTTCACCCAACATTTTGGCGCCATTGCCGGGGAGGCACGATGGATTGAAGTTTAGTTTGATTTTTTTTTCATGCAAGTGTGTTTAGACATGTTCCTAACTCCGAGGTGTTAAGGCAGTAAGACGTGGGGAACAACCTATGCATCGCATTCGAGATACCATAACGGGCTCGACCTCTTATGGATTAGGGCATGTAGGGTCTGTTTACATTTATGCAGTGTGAATTTCAATTTCTGCAGGTGTGTTTGATTTTCGCAACTGTGAAGAATGTTTGATGAATTCATGGTTCATGGTTATAATTTAAGAATTCGATTACTCAATTAATGAACAGGCCTTGTAAGAGGGTTTAATTGAGTATTAAATTCGAGATTATTTCTGTGGTCCTTTTGTTTTTAATTCAATTTTTAGTGTGATGATTTTTTGTTTTTTTTTTCAACATGATTTAATAATGAGTTTCAGCTTGGAACTACTCACTCAGATCCTAGCAGAAGTCAGGATCTCTTCTTCCTTGGAAGAGGATATATTGACAAGAATTAAAGGTTCAACTACTCCCCAAGAAACAACCGAAGATTCAACATCTGAAGAATCCTACATATCTGATGGTGAACAACCATTCGAACAGGAGATCGAGGAAGAAGAACAACAGATCGAAGAAGAACAGGAGTTACAACATGATCTAGGTGAGAGAAACTGTGCCTACCAAAGCTTTATCGAACAATGGTTCTAGGTAAGTACTAGATTAGATTCATCTTTTTATTTTTTAGTTGATTTACAGATACATCAACTAGATTTATTCACTTTCCAATATTTTCATCCATCATGTAAAAAATTGCTACTGAATCTATTGTTGTTACTGCTACGTGAGTGGCTTCATTGGAAGTTTAACTACACGTAACTAATTTGTAAATTCTAAATTAGTTTAGAGTAGGTAGGCTCTCATTTTGAGTTTTTCGTTTTGCTTTTACCTAGAATAAGTATGCTCTCCTCTGCACTTAGTGCGATCGTGAGGATCAGTAAATAGGGATGATTTAGACTAATTTCAGGAATAAATAAATTCATGTTTTGCAATATGCTTCATCAAAAACATCTTTCAATATGCAAATCATTCTGTCCATTTGTAAAAAAAACATTAAGATAAAGTTTAGTTTCTTTCTAAACTTTAGTTATTCATTAAATTAAAATAAATAAATAATTAAAAATTAAAAATAAAATTAAAAATTTGAAAAAAAAAAATTGTTTTTGTAATGCATCCCGAAGAGGACATCGCACTTAACCCTGGTGGTGATTTAACCCACCCCACTCAATCCACTCAATTCCTTCCCCGCAATTCGATCTACCAGCAAGTGACTCGCTTTTATTTATCTGCACACCAATTTCCACCCACCAGTTCGATCTACTCACCCCCGAGTAATCTGTCCACGCATTTGTGTTGTTCTACACTTAAGCGCACTGTGGGTGTTCCATTATTGTGCAACTGCGGGAACAAACTGGCATTTCACATAAATCTCGGACCGTTTTAACATGCAATAGCATATGCTCATAAAAATTTTTGCTTCTGTTGGAAGTAGTGGGGTCTACGCAGTCAATATTGTCACAATAGTAAAAGGCTTCTACACGAGAAGCATAAATATTTTAGCGACCTGGCTCTTGATAGTATCTACGCAGATGCTTCGCTTTGGATGGGTTGGGATTTTTCGAAAATTGTTGGTGGAATCTGCTTATATGTGGTGGCCCTCAAACCTAATCCAAGTTTCTATTTTCAGGGCTTTGCACGAGCACGGTAAAAGACCAATGGAGCTGAAGTTGCCATCGCATCCTCATAAAAATCATGCTCATCTTTCCAAATCGAACTAGAACCTTATCTGATTTCCTGTGATCTCGCTTTCCCTCCCATGACTCTTTCCAAAATCTTATCACATTTCATACCATTAAAATGTATTCTTTTTCTCTTTCCACTTGCTGTACACATGATACCGCCGACTCAACTTCCTAATTTGAAATTGAAGCTCTGCCAAACACATCTCAAGTTCGTTTCAGCGGCTCTGAATATATCAATGGATGCTCCATGGTGATTAATCTATCCATTACAACATTGACAATCACGGATTGTAGACAGCGGGCCAGCGAAGTTGAAGCAAACACCAATAGCTCGGTATATATTTGTGACTGATCATCCATCCTGTGGTTCCTCCAATTTGAACCAATCACAGTTTGCTTCGATTCTCCAATCTATGGCTCAAATTATTTACCTTCATATGGCTCACTCCATCACCACCCACACCAATTGATTTCTGTTGCCACAAGCTTCACGAAATCGCACCAGTCTCAACACGTGATTTTAAAATGGGTTTTTTGCGCAAACAAGGATGAATTAACAAAAACTGAGACATGGGTTTTCTCCAGAATGGGGGTAATTAGGTGAATTGTGAGAAATTTCGTGAAATTTGCAGCATTTAGGAGAAAATTAGGTTTCTTTCGAACCTGATTTGATAGATTGGGCCAAAATCCAATTTTCTTTGTGGCTAGATTTGATTTTCGTGGCTAAAATTCCCGCTTGAGACAGTGGGAGAAAACACTATAAATTAACACTTGTCCTATATTTTATTGCAGGTATCTCTTTTCTGGGGATCGCCGCCCTGCTTCTCCTGTTGGAACTACCAACTACCATTAGATCAATATTCGGCTTCACCTGTGGCAGTAGCAAGCCAACAGGCCGAGATTACCTATGGGACAGTTTTGAAGCTTATGCATGATCGAACATAAACATAAGAAGGGCACGTGACCATTACATATACAGTGAGTAGAAATACTAAGCTTGGCATCATGATGCGGGTCGTCTTGATCATTTATGACAAGCCCCTACTAGTTACAGGTTCCTCCTAAAATTTAGAGGAGATGAGAGTAAGATCAATCTAGCTGGTGATGAGACAGATGCAGCGGAGTTTTCTGAGTGGAGGTGCATGTCACCTCAGAAAGTTATTGAAAATGCTGTGGATTACAAGCGACCAGTTTATGAGCAAGTTTTTAAGTCCTTTGCTCCCTACATGAACTCATAATCATCTGCAATATCCTGTAAAATATGGAAATTTTATAATTTGCCCTTCTTTGTTGTTTTCATCAGTTTGTCTCCAATCTAGAAACGCATGCAAAAGATATTGGCCTTGCTTTACTATGACTGCATATGGAATGTTGACAAAAGCGTATTATTATCGCTTCCATTTTCTTGCTTCTATTGAGTGTGTGTTATTGTTTTGATCATAGTAAGGAAAATAGCCCAATTTCTAAAATGATATATAGGATTTGGAAAAAAAACAAAAAGAATAAATAAATAAATAAATAAAGGAAAAAAAAGAAAAAAGAAAAAAAAAAGAAGAAGTTTCCTTCATTCATTTATAATACTTATTCCCTAAGAAATACATCAATTTTCCTGAAAACCAATAAAAACATTTTGAAAAGGTATTGCACAATCAATGAATACATTGCATGGGGACATGTAATATTTTTAGTTGGGGGGAAATCAAAGTATGTTGGATTTTTTTGTGCATTTATGGGCAAAAAGTTAGGATGCATATACTAACAAGATAAATGAGATTGGTGTTCAACAAGAAGCTTATGCAGAAAGCTCAACATTACAATGCGACACATTTTTCATCCACAATTAGAGTAGTTTCGGAAAATAATTAAAAAATGGACATTTCATAAATTCTTGACAATGCGCTAATTTGTTTTTGAAGTCACTTTATACAGGCATGATCGATGGAGATGGCACACAAAGGTGACAATTTTTATGCAGGAATGGTGCTAAGTTTTTCAGAGTCTGCAAAGTGATTTTCCGAAATCACAATGAAACATGCATCATTGGACGCTTGAAGGAACTAATTCATCACTGCACATTTTCCACTCCACAAAAATCCTTTTGCGTCCTGATTACTCCCTTTGTTTTTCCAAACGCCTAGACCATCCTTGTGTTGCATCCCATCTTCCATTTCCTTATCTTTCACGACTTCATGCACGCCTGAATTGCATACATCCCCTTTATCCTTTTCAGTTTATTTTTACCTTCTAGTTTGCCTTCTGAATAAAACTCATTCCTTTTCCATGATTACATTACCTTGTTTTCCTCGCCATGATGATCCACACTGCTTGACCATGAGTTCTTTCCATTTGTAGTCCTACCAAATCTTTTTGTACAAACTCGCGTTGATTGATGTGGGATTCCTTAAGGCCCACCTTTCAACAAGTCTTGCTCCATCGACATCATCACCTTATCTGGGAAATAGACTAGAGTTCCTTTTGAGTACCTAGAGGCTTGCATGCCTTAATGGCAAGTTCTCTCGCTGGCAATCATGGGAATACATCAATGTCCCTTGATCTTCAGATCTTGCAAGTGGCTCGACCTCGACACATCCATTCACACTTCGCAAGATGTACTCCGGTACCTTGGCACTCATTGACATCAATGGTGAGTTTCCTCGCATTGGTTAATGGCATACATTAATGGTCGGTAATCCAATGATTTCTATTCATGTTCAACATCGACACATTCATTCGCATGTTTAGAATTGTACCATCGGGTTTGTAGCAGGTGAAGACTATACACTCTTTCACGACTCCCTTAGCAGTTACAACAACATGCATTATGATCTATGAGAGAGTACCACAGTTCCACTTCCAGCATTTATCTTTTCCATGATTCAACATCAGCAGCTCAAATTCGTTCATTTCCCAGGATCCAGTTACATCAGTCACATTTTCCTGATCCAGCAGCAGCAGCAGTTACATTCCTATTACATAATTCATCATTCTTGGGTAAGTAGAGGTATGTTGTTTTCTAATCTTTAATCATGCAATTCCTTATATGCTAAATAGAATATTATGGAAAATTCCCTCACCATGCTACATTTCCTTTCATGAGCCCTGCAACCAATTCAGTTGGGGGGGAGAACTACACCACACTACATATTCACTTCCATGATTCCATTTCTTCACCACTATCACTCCATTTACCATTCACCAACATTTATTTTCCAATGATACTTTGTTGCACTTTGCTTCATACGCAATATTGGCATGCTTCATTAATATTACAAAAGGGCTTTCTTATGCACATTATGATTTCCAGTGATTGTTTACATTATTATTGAAGAAAAGAGAACAAAAAATGAAATGAATGTTGTTAACACAAGAACCAACATTCTTTGTATTCATGGTTGTCACACAAGAACCAACTATAAGAAAATGTAAATTGTTACTCATGTCTTTCACATATCCTGTAAACATGCATTATTAAAGACATCATCATGTAAAGCAAAAGTTCAAGATGCCAAATGTTCTTAAAGAGACCCATGCATGGTTGCATGAGGACATGCAACAAGTTCAGTTGGGGAGGATGTTGGGACTCAGAAATGTCATATTTTCATCCACCTTTTTCTTCACTATTCCTTACATTTCATCATCCCATTAACCTTTCATCATATCATTTTCATACATACATTTGGGTTTCACCTTCTTATTTTCCATTTTATTCATTTTTGTATTATAAGTGAATTTATGATTAATTATTAGAAAATGTACATATTTTTATATATAACTCAAGAATATGTGAGTTTTGTGATGTGTAGGAAATATGTGGAGAATTAATTCCAAGAGACTTATCCATATCTCCTCCACCATATTAAGGATATAATTATGCAATCCAATTCCTAAGGAGAAAAGCATGGAGGATTTGGTTGGCATATCTCATCCAATTCCTAAGGAGAAAAGCATGGAGGATTTGGTTGGCATATCTTATCCAAGATATGTGAGAGATTTATTGAGAGATTTGTGGGATCATATTTTGTAATAATGGGAAGGTTGTTAAAAATGATTGAGAGATTTGTGGGATCATATCTTGTAATAATGGGAAATTAGTTGAGAGTACTTGAGAGAATATTGGATATGTAATTATGGGAAGGTTATCTTCCTCATGTATATAAGAGAGTGCTCTCTCTTCATTTAAATAATGAAGAATGAATAATGAATGATAGAGAATGGAGATTAACTTTGATTCATATTATTTTGTTATGCTTTCATGATTTGTACTTTGATTCTTGTAATATAATTTGAGTTAGCTTTATTATTGTGAGCTCACATATGTTGTTTGTCATTCACTTCTTCACATGTTGCATTCCTTTTCCTTTATGCAATTTTCTGCTTTCCTAGTTAGTGTTTCAATGCCTTCTTAGTTTAATCTAATTCTAGTAATTTAGATTAAATTAGTTTCACTTCAGTCCTGCATATATAGTGCATGTGTCTCGTAAGTCTACGGACCTAGGAGCTGCACTAAGGTTCCAGACTAGATGGTTATCCCCGATGTTGATGCAAGGATTTTAGAGGCATCAACATTTTTGGCGCTATAAGGAGGGCCTAAACTGTGAATGGTTAGTGGATCCAAATCCATAGCCCATTCTGAGAGCAAAACTCCCTCACCATCTCTTCCAACTTCTCCTTCGCATTCTAAATCTCCCATTTTCAAGCGAGAAGTTGAAAAGACAACACCCATTGCTGAAAACATAAACACACCTAATAATTATTCTCTTGAAACCCCTGAAGTTCAGTCCTTGATTCATAAACTCCAAGGGTTTTCAATATCCCAAGAACAGTCTGAGTTCTCCTAAGGCAGTGTGACTTTGCAGTATATCCCATCCGAGCCTCTTACAAGATTGCAGAGTGAAAAGCTTGGTATCCCACCAATAGAATTTCCTCTGCCAAGTCGAAAAAGGGCTAGGAAAACACCTTTAGAGTCTGACAGTGTGACTCTTTCCTCATCATCATCCATTCCATCTAAACCATTTCAGAGTCATTCATCGATTACCCAACTTCATATCATAATCCAAAAGGGTACAGGTACTCTGACATCCCCTATCCAATCACTTTCAACTACATACTCACCTTCTTTTGCTATTAGTTCGACAATGGCACATAATCGACCACAACCGAGGCCATGGACAAATCTAGGAGCAGTGGCAATGCCTGCACCTTTGAGTCAATTACCAGCTCATCCTGAAAAGTGGTTGCCAAAGTTTAATCCTGACATCGACATACTAGTGAAAGAACATATAAACAATTTTATGTTTTCAATAAACTTAAATGGGGTAATAGAAGAAGATGATGTTGTTAGGCTTTTCCCATATACTCTTCAAGGAGCAGCTGGGTCATGGTATTTTTCATTACCACCAAGCTCCATCAATAGCTGGAATGATTTTTAGGAGCAGTTCTTAACCAAGTTTGGAGACGATAGGTCCACACAACATTAATTACTGATCTCTCCAACTCTTAAAATGAGTCAAAGGAACCCATTAAAGAGTTCAACTTGCGATTTAATAAGCTATTAAATAAAATTCCTGCTACATCCAAACCTAGTAAAGAAGTCCAAAGCGAATGGTATATTTCTGCCTTGCCTTCAAATATATCCACTTTTGTTGATAGGGCTACCAAACCCACATTAGTAGAAAATATGAAAGAAGCGATCACTGTTGAAAAACGTATCATTGCTTTAGAAAAGAAAAATGCTCTTGAAGAAAGAAAGTCCAAAAAAGTTACTTTTAAAGATGATTCCAAAAGGAAAGCAGCTAAAGACCCATATGACATGGAAGGTTTGCAAAAGTTCTGAAGACTATGTCCAATGAAATGGTGGAAATAAAAAAGCAGGTAGGTGAAACCTCTACTAAAAAACCATTTAGGAACTTCAAAAGAAATCAGTCAACTGAAACAAAACCACCTAATGCTATATCAAAGGCAGAATCAAATCTAGATGATGACGAAGATGAAGAAATTTTATTATAGGTGGAAACGGAAAAAGATGAAATAGTTGAATGTCATGGGATGTGGGACTTCATCTTGCCCAATTCTGATAATGAAAGTGAGCAAGAAGCCCTCCCAGTAAATACTAGAAGTAAAAATGCAACAGAGCCTATTCAAACAAATCCAAAGAAGAAGAATTCAAGCCCTGTTACCAAAGACAAAACTCCCATGAAGAAAACTCCAGTAGTGCCTACCCAAAATCAACCATCATCCTCCAATCCACCCTCATCATCTAAGACATTAGTAGTCTCTGACTCTATGGATTACAACATTGTGGAATACATGAAGAAGACTAGAGCAAATATGTCTTTGTATGAACTTAGCAAACTCAAACATCAACAGAAGTTGTTACTTAAAGAGTTAATTGTTGTACCTTCTTCTCCTCTTCCAAATGTTGTATTATCCAAGGTGGCTAAAGGATTAGGCAAACCACCATCGGATAAAGTAGATGCTACTAATGCTATTTTGATCGGAGATAGGTATAATTCTTACACTCCTCCTTTTCTCTTGACTTATGAGATCTATAACAGAAATCTGCATAACTGCCTAATAGATTCAGGGGCTTCATTAAACATAATGTCAACCGCAGTTTGCTCTAAATTAAACATTGAGCCCCAGAAATCTGCAGTCCATATTTTTCAGTTAGATCGGACTAAGGTGCAAGTTTTAGGAGAGATCAATTCAATCACCATTAGGTTATCAACTGATCCCAGAGTAGTTCAAAGAATTGATATATTGATTGTTGATATCCTTGAGTTTTATGGTTTAATTCTAAGTAGGGATTGGTCGGAGAAACTCCATGGTTACATTTCCACTGATTGGTCTCACATGTGGCTTCCCTATAAAGGGAAACCAAATCAAATCAAAATTGATCGGGAGAAATACATGACCCACACAGTAACGGAGTTTGAACAAGAAAACCAACTAATAGCTTTCAATAACAACATTCTTGGAAATTACTTTGCTGAATCATTCTTTGGAAATTTTAATGCTCAACCATCACCTTTTTCTATTAATAGTTTCACATCACAAATTAAAAATTTCTCTCATACTGATACCTCAAGGTGTGTTAGTATTGCTGATGAACTTGTAAATAAATCTGTAGATATGCCTTTATTTTGGTCTTTATATTTTGAAGGATCAAAATCCAATGATGGTGTAGGAGCAAGATGTATTTTAGTTAGTCCAAAAGGGAAAAAACCATGCATTCATGTAGACTAGAATTTGAGGGTACCAATAACACTGCAGAATATGAGACATTGATTCAAGGGCTTTATAAAGCAATAGGCATGAATATACAATATCTGAAGGTATTTGGTGATTCTGAGATTGTCATCAAATAGGTAAGAAACACTATCCATTGCTTTCAAGACATCTCAAACATTATCAGTCCCTTGTTCAAGACCTCATAACTAATTTTCTGGCATTTAACATTTCTCCTATTCATAGATCTCAGAATGCAGCAGATGATTTATTGGCTAATTTTACTTCTAAGCTCCTTCCATCCGAGGATTATATTCCAGATAGGTTTTCATTTGAATTAATTTTTCGACCATCTGTCCCAGATAATGTCACCAATTGGCGGGTATTTAATCATGATAAAGACATTTTAAATTTCTTAACTTCTGAAAAATATTATGATGACTAGATTATTGATGAAAACGATCATGATATCCAAATCAAACAAAGACCAAATGAGAATTCTATCCCTAAATTTGTGGTCAAACTAGAAGATCTCTATGATATCAAAGATAGATTCAAAAAAGTTACTAATGCAAAACTTTGAAGTTCTACTTTAAGGTTTGAATTAGTAAATCTTGGCACTGAGGCCAAACCACAAAATGTCAACCTAGGACTTGAACTCACATTAGAAGAAAGATTTGCTTTCATTAGATTATTAAACAAATACACAAATGTTTTTTCTTGGAATTATGAAGATCTAAGAACTTATGATACTTCTATCATGCAACACACAATTCCAATGATTTTTGATGAGAAACCCGTACAACAAAAGCTAAGGAAAATTCACCAAAATCTGGAAAGTCAAATCAAAGCAGAGTTGAATAAACTTTTAAAAGCTAAGATAATTTTCCCGGTCAAACATTCTAAATGGGTTTCAAATTTGGTACCTATAACGAAAAAGAATGGTGATATTAGGATTTGCATAGATTTTAGAAATCTCAATAAGGCATGTCAAAAGGATAATTTCCGATTACCAACAATGGAGTAGATACTTCAATCAGTAGCTGGTTCAAAGTTAATATCCTTTCTGGATGGTTTTTCAGGATACAATCAAACACTGGTACATCCAGATGACAGACTAAAAACTACATTAAGAACTAAATGGGGAACATTTGCTTATCAGAAAATGCCTTTTGGTTTGATAAATGCTGGATCTACTTTCCAACGAGCAATGGATATAGCCTTCAAAGGTTTGACTAATAGGTCAGTTGTTGTCTACCTAGATGACTTAACTATCTTTTCCAAGAAAAGGGCCAACCATTTACATCATTTGAAACAGATCTTTGAACGATGTAAAAGGTATGGGATTTCTCTAAATCCCAAGAAATCATTCTTTGCTCTTAATGAAGGCAAACTCTTAGGATTTATTGTATCCAAAGATGGCATATATATTGATCCTGACAGGATTAAAGAGATTTCTGACATTCCTTTGCCACATAACAATAAGTCAATCCAATCATTTTTGGGATAGATAAATTTTGTAAAAGGATTTGTTCCAGATTTTTCTCATATAGTCTTGCTTTTGCAAACTATGATTAAGAAAAATTAGTTTTCAAATGGGGACATAACGAAAAAGAGGCTTTTGAAATGATCAAACAAGCAATCATTAATGCTTCTACATTGAACACCCCGAATTTTTCTAGTCATTTTATTTTGTACATTTTAGCCTCCGAAACATCTTATGATGTTGTTTTAACACAAATCAATGATCAACAAGTAGAAGCACCCATATCCTTCTTCAGTTCTAATTTACAAGGTGTTGAACTTAACTATTCCAAAGTTGAAAAACAAGCTTTCGCTATGTTTAAATCTATCAAACACTTTAGGCCATTCCTCCTAAAAACACACACAAAAGTAATTGTCCCATTCTCTACAGTGAGGCAATTGCTAGTTCAAAGGGAATTAGGAGAGAAGAGAGCTAACTAGGTAAAATATTTACAAGAGTATGATATTGATATTAAACCAACAAAAATTGTGAGAGGAAAAGGTTTTTGCAGGTTATTAGCAGGGGCTTCTAATATTCCAGAACATGAAGATTCAGATAATACTTTTCAAGTGAATGAGATAAGTATCATGAATTCTGAATCTCAGTATGTTGATCTGGTCTTTTACTTGAAAAATGTATATGCTCCTCCTGATTTCAGTTACAAAAACAAACGTGCCTTAAGATTAAAAGAAAAACACTTCAAAATCATTGATGACGTGCCATTTAGAAGAAATTATGATTCAATTTCTTATGATGTGCCTTAAGATACTACAGCTCACAAGATAATACATGCTAGATATTATTGGCCCACTTTGTTTAAAGATGCCCATGACTATGCAAGGAAATGAAAGATATGCCAAACTGCTAGTGGAAGACAAAGGAAACCTACCTTTCCTTTACAACCAATAAACATTGAGCAACCATTTGAACAATGGGGGCTTGATATCATAGGAGAGATTGTTCCATATTCTTCCAAGCAACACAAATACATCCTTACAGCCACAGATTACTTCACAAAGTGGGTAGAAGCAATTCCATTAAAGGTAGCTAATTCTGATGCAATCATTGAGTTCATTGATCAATTCATCATTACTAGGTTTGGTGTACCTAATGCCCTCATTTTTGACAATGCATCTTATTTCTCTGGAAGTAGTATACTTCAATTTTCTCTTAAGAGAGGTTTTAAATGATGGGGCCAGCCCACGTGGTCCCACCGTCGTTACTCCCCACTTGATGTTGTACCGTCGATTGGTGTTATTAATCACAGGATTTCGGATATTTGCAACTTGATTTTCAATCTATGTTTAGTTAAGAGGTTCTACAGTAATGGTACGTTGGTTATGTGTTGAGCAGACATCTGTCCCTTCTTGGAATCCTAAAACCCTGCCTTGGTATAGGGTTTCGCCACCCTTGCGTTCATTTGGTTTTGTGCTTTCTCCCGGTCCTTCACTCTGCGAGCTCTCGACGACCCTTGCGATTTCACAGTGTTTTTTTTCTCTGTGATGCTTTCGTATTTGTTCGAAACTCGTCCACCTGGTTCTCTGAGCTACGAGCTCCTGGTAGTCTGCACAGTTTCAATGTGGGTTTCTTTAGCTGGTTCGGGGTCTTGTTGCTCTGAATTCTTCGAGCTGCCTGCTCTCGGCGGTCTTCACGGCTCCATTGGTTTGGAATTTGTTTTGGGAGTGTCTTGTTCGTCTGCTGAACTGTTGAAACCCTGGTAAGGTTTGTTTCTCTGCTTGTATCTGGAATGTTACTTTGTTTTCTGGTGTCGGCTTTAACGGGTCTCTGCCTCTGTGCGTCCTTTACTTGATTTGTCACCTGGGTTTTCACTATTGTTGCCTCTGTGTGTTGGTTGATGGTTTTGTGGTTCTCGGTCTCATTCTTCAGTGCTGGTTCGATTCATACACGATCTCGACAAACTAACAGTGGCATTCTCCGTCGATTCCTCCGCCAACTCACCTGGTAAGCTTTCCTTCTATGCTATATCTTTGTACTTGTTTTTCTTTCTGGTTCTAACGTCTTCGGCTCCTTGTGAGCAGGAAGACAATCCGAGGATATGGTGGTCACGGCTTGTTTGTCAGGTAAACGAAACCCCTGTATGGTGTCTGCTCATTCAAAAAATTATTTTGATTCCCTGCATTTTGTTTCCACTGAAATTGACTCTCGTTTGTTGGTTTCCTTTGTAGGTGGAGCGACCGAGGGTTTCGGTGCTTGGACACTCAACTATCCCAAATAAAATCCGGGTAGCGTCGTTCTGTTTACTTGTGGTTTGCTTTCCTTGAGTGTTTCGGCGTGTGGATTGGGATCGTTGTTGGCCTCGAGCCACTGTCTGTGCTTAGTTCTGTTGTCGTGTAATGTCACTGTCGAGTCGTAGGAATGGGTTTGGGGATTTATGGGGTTTGGTTTATGTTGGTAATGGTTACGGTTCCCAAGTCCATGAACTGGTTCGTTCTTAAGTTTTTGCACAAAATGTAAATGGACAATAACTTTTGATGACTGTATAAGAACTATCTGGAATTGAATTTTGGTTATGCTTTTAAATTCGCATACCTGGATTTACTATGGTTGTTCTCTTCACTGTAATGGCAAACTCTGATTTCGTATATAGGAAATTGTATAAACGATTTCTTGTTGTGTATTTGGTTATTCTGTTGGAGTCGCCTATAGATGGGCGTCGTTACTCCTCCTCCGAATTGAACGACCTCTGCATTCGAATATCTCCCTTTTTCGATTTAAGTTCTGTGACCATGCATTGATAATATTCACACAGTAATTCAATACAAAAATATTTCAGAAATGACTAGGACGCTATAAGGATATATGTGCACAGGAAATTGTATTTTTTCTTTCTATATTTCTCTCTCAGTCCGAACCCCTGTATTGTGCTTTTTTTCCCTATTTAATAGCATTGTTTACAAACTGTCCTAACTGATGTTAGTTTGTTTAATTGGTTACATCGGTTATTCCTCATACGGAACTTTGTCTGGTTGTCTAGTATATTTTCTTTTCATTCTTTATGCTTTTTACAACAGTAACTTAACTGTTTGAAAACAATGACTAACTAATTATTACTGCTCCTAATTACAACTTATTACAGTAATCTTTAAGAAACTTAATAAGAGAAAAAAAAAACAAGTATGTTTTCCACTCAATGAATTAATCTCTCTGTCCTCTTCAGAAACCATATCCCCTCACTTTTGTCTTTGCCCTGTCAGCTAGATGCTCCTGCATTAGGCTCCCGGGGTAAAAGAAATTCATGGCTCCGTTCCATGAACTCCTCCACTGAATAGCCAACCTTCCGTATCTGTGCCACGTCGAGCCATGAGATGTCCTCCATTGGACGGTCTCTCCACTTGACGAGATATCGCAGATATTCCTTCCGACGTCTCTTCTTGGCTACCTGGGTACTGAGAATTCCTTCAATCTCATGGGATTGAGCCAAAGGCATATGCCTCATCCAAGAACTGTCTCCAACTTGGGTGTCCCGTTCTAGCCGTACCACACTGTCTTCCTCTGCTTGGGAAGTATATGGGAACAGATCCGCCACATTGAAAATAGGTGATATGCCTATATCAGGTTGCAGCTGAATTTCGTAGGCGTTGGCTGGGAATTTATGCAAGAGCTTGCAGGGACCATTTTTTTTAAATTTTAATTTATTATACGTGCCCTTAGGAAATCGCTCCTTGCGCAAGTGCGCGAGGACCTCATCTTAGACATTAAATTGTACTTCTCTTCGCCTTGAATCTGCTTGCTGCTTGTATTTCTGTACGCTGTCCTGCAATTTCAATTTTACCTGTTCATGTAGTTCACTCATTGCTTCGGCAAAATCTTCTCCATCCGCACTTCTCCGTTCTAATTTTCCCAAATCTCACAATTCTTGTATTCCCCGAGGATGCATGTCATACAAGATTTGGAATGGCTATGTCCGGTGCTACGATTGGGCGAATTGTTATAAGCGAATTCCGCCTGAGCGAGAGCACAATCCCATAACCGTGAATTTTCCCCAGTCAAACTCCGTAATAAATTTCCCAAACTCATGTTCACCACTTCCGTTTGTCCATCAGTCTATGGATGATACGCAGAGCTGAAATTCAGTTGCGTGCCCAACTTTTTCCACAGGGTGCGCCAAAAGTGTCCTGTGAATTTTACATTCCTGTCAGAAACAATAGAATTGGGTAGGCCATGTAATCTAACAACTTCCGTGAAAAACAGGTGAGCTACATACGTGGCATCACTAGTTTCCCGACAAGGAATAAAATGAGCCATTTTTGAAAATCTATCTACCACCACCATCACTGAGTCATACCCCCGCTGCGTTCTAGGCAGTCCCAAGACAAAGTCATTGCTGACTGAGTCCCATGGCCTACTCGGAACAGGTAGTGGCGTGTAAAGTCCGGTATTCTGACTATGTCCTTTCACCAGTTGGCAGACTTTACACCTGTTCACATATCATTGTATATCCCTGCACATTCTGGGCCAGTAATAAAAGTGTCCGAGTTGCTCCAAAGTTTTTTCTATGCCAGAATGACTGGCTAGACCACCACTATGTTTCTCCCGTACGATATTTTCTCTCATCGAACAGTCCGAGATACATAACTGTCCACCTCTGAACAATAGTCCTTCCTGCAAATTGTAGTCCAACCATGGACTTGTATTCCTCAACACGGGACTTTGGCAGGCTTCAAAGGCTTCCTTGAAGTCTGTGTCGGTCTGGTACAAATCCTTTAGATGTTCGAATCCCATCACCTGTACTTTGATTTCCTGTAAGAGAAAAGCTCTTCTGCTCAAGGCATCTACCACTTTATTGGCTTGCCCACTAATGTGCTTTAGCATGAAGGTGAAACTCTGCAAGTATTCTACCCATTTGGCGTGCTTATGGCTTAATTTGTGCTGTTGCATTACATATTGTAATGCTGAATTATCAGAAAATAATACAAACTCGTTGCCCAGTAGGTAGTGTCTCCAATGCTTTAAAGCTTGGACCACGACATAAAATTCCTTGTCATACGAGGAGTATTTCTGCCTGCTTTCGTTTAATTTCTCACTAAAGAACGCCACTGGTCTATCTTCCTAACTAAGCACAACGCCAATAGCTGTCCCACTTGCTTCACATCGAACCTGAAAAAGTTTGTTGAAGTCAGGTAGTCTCAAGATTGGTCTCTCTGTAATCTTCCGCTTCAAAAGCTAAAAGCTATCCTCTGCTGCATTGGTCCAAAAAAAAGTCTGACTGGCCTTTTTGATGGTGTCTAGCATTGGTGCACAGATTTCACTGAAATTTCTAATAAACTTCTGATAAAAACTTGCCAATCTGTGAAAGCTACGTACCTCAAACAAGCTCTTGGGTGATGGCTAGTTGATGATTGCTGTGATCTTTTCTGGATCCATCTTCAATTCATTTTCTGCAACTACAAACCCCAAATAAACCAGTTCCTTCTGTAGGAAAGTACATTTTTTAAAGTTTATCAGCAGTTTGTTCTACTGTAACTTCTCTAGCACTCTTTGAACATGCTGAAGGTGATCTACCTTCGTTCTGCTGAAAATTAAAATATCGTCAAGATAAACTATCACAAACTTGCCAATAAATTCTTTTAACATTTCATTCATCAACCTCATAAAAGTACTAGGAGCGTTGCTCAAACCGAATAGCATGACTAGCCACTCGTACAACCCTTCATTGGTTTTGAAGGCTGTTTTTCACTCATCTCCCTCTCTGATCCTGATATGATGATATCCACTCTTCAGATCAATCTTCGTGAAGTAGGCTGCTTCGCTGAGACAATCCATCATGTCATCCATTCTGGGTAGGGGAAATCTGTACCGAATAGTGATTTTATTGATAGCTCATGAATCCGTACACATCTGCCATTCTCCTCCCTTCTTAGGTGCGAGTACTGTTGGTACCACACAAGGGCTCAAACTTTCTCTGATCAGTCCCTTATA
Source organism: Pinus taeda (assembly GCA_000404065.3). Lineage (NCBI taxonomy): Eukaryota > Viridiplantae > Streptophyta > Pinopsida > Pinales > Pinaceae > Pinus > Pinus taeda. Next base: position 70,826 of record APFE030541943.1, on the reverse strand, counting down.
CAACAACTCTTGCAGTTGTTTACGAATCTCTTCATTATCTTTCGGGCTCATTCTATATGCTGCCTTGTTCGGTAGACTTGCTCCAGGTATGAAATCGATATGATGACTAATGCTCCTCCTGGGAGGTAACTTATCTGCTAAATCGTCAACCACAATGTCCTTAAATTATTCTAACAGCTCTTGAATCTCTGTAGGCAATTCTGACTTTTCTGTGTTCAGTGACACTGCTTTTGTGCTCCTTACAACCACATAATTCACCTTGTTTTCTTCAATCTGCTTAACAAACTGTTTTCCTCCTATTAACAATGCTTTTGTTCCACTTGATTCTGCTGCATCCTCCTCTTTGATGGGTACAAGCGTATGTTTGACTCCATCTTTTACAAATTTGTAACAATTCGTCTTCCCATCATGTGTCACCTTCCGGTCATACTGCCACGGTCTCCCTAGCAGTATATGGCATACGTCCATTGGCATAATATCGCAGACAGCTTTGTCTTGGTATTTGCCGATGTGAAATTCAACCTCGCATTGTTCATCAACTAATAATCGGTGGCCTTTTTGTAGCCACGACACCTTGTAAGGTGTGGGATGCTTAAGCCGCTTTAATCCCAGCTTTTCCACCATCTCAATGGCAACTAAGTTAACTGTACTCCCGCTGTCTATGATTAATTTACAACACTTCCCATGTGATTTGCAAACTGTTCGAAACAGTGCCTTCTGCTGGGTCTACTCAGCCGTCTCCTTTGTTAGCTTCAACAATACTTTATTTAAAACTAAAGCCTCTCCTGTTTCTGCCACATTTTCTACCTCCCGGGGCTGTGCTTCAGCTTCCTCAGGCTGCGCAACAAATTCTCCCCTCTGGCCAGCATGCTTGGCTTCCAGGCATTCGAAGGATCTGTGCCCCCACTTATGGCACCTGTAGCACTAGACATTAGTCCCTCTTCCGCGACCATTTCCTCTTCCCCACTGATATGGCCGACCTCCTCTAGTGCTATCTCCCTTCTCTGCTGTCCCTGAAGCTCTGGAGCTGCTGCCTTCCTCATTATTAGTAGCAGTTCTCTCTCTGCCATAGGACTGTCCTCGTCCTCTGCCATTTCCTCGTCCTCTCCTATTATTCTGTTTTCTGTTAATTTTTTCTTCAGCCTTTACAGCACTCTGAAAGGTTTCTTCAATATTTCATGGAGAGAGAATACTGATCTCATCCAGTATTTCCAGCCTCAAACCATTCACATATCTCGTTGTTTTCTCTGGAGTATCATCAGTATAACCAGCCCGCAAATTTACACGATAAAACTCCTCTGTGTATTCCTTTACGGTCATATCTTTCTGCCTTAGATTCTGCACTCGTCGATAAAGTTCAACCTGATAGTCTTTAGGCAAAAATATGCCCTTCAGTTTTGCCACCATTCTTGGCCACTTCTTTATCGATAGCTTGTTCATCCTCTTCCTGTTCGCTTGGACACTATCCCACCATAAAGCAGCGTGTCCTTTTAACTTGGTTGTAGCAAATCTAACTCTTTTGTCCTCACTGATCTCTTCATTTTCAAAATACTTATCTAACTCACTTACCCAATCCAGTAGAACATTTGTGGATAGACTGCCATCATAGTTAGGGATCTCAGGTTTGGGTTTGCTGCTGGCTAACAATACTGATCTCAACAGTCTTATCTCCGGGGCTTCTTCCTCTGATCCGTCTGTAGCAGTTGTTGTTTCTTCCTCACTATCATCCCCAAGTTTTGGGTCTCTTCTCCTTCCTGCCTCCACTGCTTCCAAGCGAGCAGTAAGGACTCTCAACTCTTCTCTCAAGCCCTCGTCTGCTACTCTGCGCACACCTCTTCCCCGTCCCCGTCTTTGAACTTCCATTTTTTTCAATAACCTGGCTCTGATACCACTTGATGGGGCTAGCCCACGTGGTCCCACCGTCGTTACTCCCCACTTGATGTTGTGTTATGAAACCAGCTCAAGAAAAGATATAAAAGATAGATCAACGCCTTAGAATTCAGCCTCTTCGAGGGGGAAACCTCCTTTAAATTACATAAATGAACAATTCTTGGATGATACAAATGAAAAGGACTCCTTTCTATATATAGGAGTCTAAGGGGTCATAACATAATTAGAGCCGACATAACAATAATAATGTAAGGGCACAATAATAACAATAGTGGGCTTCTATGGGGGACAATAGTAACAATATGGGCACTACATGGGTACATCAATATAATAAGTGGGTTGTACTAATAACAATAAGGGGTTACACTAGTAGTATTGGGGCCTAACATGCCCCTCTCCTTCAAAAAGTGTTGTCCTCAACGCTTGAGTAGTTCTTGATGCTTTTGTATAAAATTCTTGTCCTCCCATGTGGAATCTTCAGTAGGTAAGTTATTCCTCTTGATGAGATACTCTGAAATTGATTGATTTTGTAGTTGTCAGGTTCTTGTTTCTGTGACTGCTCCAAGTTCCAATATGATTTTTCCTTCCTCTTCAAGTTCTGGCCATATTGTTTGAATTGGGATCTTTTGCAAATTTTTAATGAGTGGTCACACTTCTTCGTCCTTCTTCCATTCATCCCTTACTTCGTTTATCTAATCTGGTTGGATAATAGAAATAGCACAAAACAATGCTTCCATATCCTCATCCTTTCTTGAGAGTGCATCTGCAACAAAAAATTTCTTCCCTTTTCTGTAGATGATGTCAAAACCATAACCCAACATATTTGTGACCCATTTTTTTTGTTCTTCTAAAGATAATATTTGTTCTAAAAGTATTTAAGACTATCATGATCCATTTTTACCTTGAAGTGTCTTCCCATTGGGTAAGGTCACCATTTCTTAAGTGCATGTAGTATTGCCAACATTTCCTTCTCATAAATAGCTTGCTTGAGATGTAGCCGTAAAA